>CM044002.1:96197678-96230178 GCA_024085815.1 Flaveria linearis
ACATCGTTTAATGTTTCGGCATGTTCTAAATACGATAAAATTGTTAATCTCGGAATATTTATAATGTTTTCTATAATGGATCTAACGAGGAGCGATGTTTTAATGTTACGTGCAATTTAATCGAGCTTGTGCGAACCGTTTTAACGACCCCGTTTCATTTAACCCTAGTATATAAACATCTCAAACTCCATTTAGGGCTTCCCATCAAAATTAGGGCAGAAATAAAGAGAGAGTTCGCAGCCTCTCCCCCCTCCTCTCTCGGTTGAACATCGACCTCCGGCCACCGGCGACTCCTCCGGCGAGTGCCGCACCATGCCGGAACCCCTCGACGCCCCGGTCATAAGGGTATCGTCGATTTCTCATCAAACGCAGCACAGCAGTGGGAATCGAAGGAGAAGGGGCGCCGGTTCTGTGAGTCCTCAAAGTGGTAATGGTGGCCGACCACCAAGGAGGCGGCTCTATTGGTCACAGTGCGTTTTGGGCGCGAATGCAGATGATGGTCGAAGCAGCGGTGGTGATTTTTGCGGTGTGAGGTTGCGATGGTGGTGTGCGGTCACAAGGTGGTGGATCTGGACCTGGAAGTCCGACGAGGCTGATGATGGTGGTGGTGGTCGAACTATAATCCCCGACGACTACCCAAGGGGCCGACGTTTCTGCTGTTTAGGGATGGTGTTGTTATGGTGGCTGTCGGATATGGGTGGTAGCCGATGGGGGCTGCGGTGGTGAAGGTGATAGCAGCAATGGAGTCGGCTGTGGCCGTAGGTGTTGATAACTGTGGTTGTGTTCGCTGTTGAACAAAGGCGATGGTGGACATGTTGACTGTGTGGAGATTGTGGCTGTAGTTGTTAACAGCCGTGGTAAGAGCGACGGTGGTGGTCGATTTAGGGCACCCGAAGGCTGCCCATATGGATGCGATAAGTAATAACCTATTGTGTTTGGTTAAAGGCAGTCAAGTGGTCGATTTGGTGGCGGTTAGTGGCGGCCCATGGTGGAGGTGGCTGCATGTGGTACGTTGGTGGTAAAAGCTTAACCAAGGTGGTTGTAACATATAATGAGATTGTGGTTGCGTTTGCTTATGAGATCACAATATATAAGGGTTGTGTATAATTTTTAGTGTGCTTGGGTAGGTAAAAACCTTGGTCAAAGCCGGTCAAACTGGCAATGGGCAGTCAACGCGATGCGGGTCGGCACAAGCGAGTTCTAGGATGTGAAACGGGAACGCTAGGTATAAGCGTGCGTTAAACATTCTTACACGTATAAATATGGAGATTATATATAACTTGCGTGTGAGTTGAGCTATAATATGTTTAAAATATTAACTAGTTATAAATCATTATGAATAGTGTGTAAATTAAAATAACGTGACCATTGCATAACAAAAACAAGTTGGTAATGTTATCATATATACAAGATGTTAGTCTACATATAAAAATTGATTTATTTAACGTTATACAAAATCTTTACAAGACTCCGAGAGGTAAAATACTTACAAGTAAATCGTACATATATATTGAATGTTTAGGTTAATCGGCATCTACACGTTTTATTTAAGATAAAAGACCTAAATACGATAATGATCCATCATCGTGTTGTTATTATGTCGTCATCCCATTGTTATTGAAATAAATATTATGTGTAACACTCTCTCTATTCAAAATATCGTCACTATTATCAATAATTGGATTCTATAGCGTCAATCAGCTAACCGATATGATATAAACGTGAACATTATAAACACGTTTGAAACATTATATATTACTTACCTGTTAATGCGAGTTATTTTTAAAGATTTGAAATTATAATTGACTCAATTTTGATTAAGAGCATTACTTAACCTAATATGCAGGGGTAATTCAGAACAATTAACAAATACTCAAGAAGCTAAGCTACATTGAGTATACTAATCACCAACAAAATTTAACTAAAGAACTCAACCGCAAGCATGTAATAACATTATGCTAATTCTAAACGGGAATCTTATATGTTCTAGTTAGGATTGCTTTGTGGTGATCATCACTTTTCTTTACCGAGCTCTGAAATTATATGAGGATACAGGTGAGTTCTAGTGATCCCCTTTTACTTATTGTTTTTGGGATGAAACATGCTCTGTTGTTTATGAACTATGATTGTGCTTTACTTGATGCTTGTACGTGGGATTTATGGATACCTGCTGATACTTATATATCATGATCATAATCTTTTGTGAACGCTTGTTTTATATGGATAGATCTATTTGAGGAATCCCCACACACAGTGGCTCCCGCTACAGGGAGGTACCCCACTGAGATCCTGAGGGATCGTATGTGGCATGTAACAGGTTTTGATTAAGAAACTATGGTGGACCATCCTGGCAGGTAAGGTTCACTGTTTTGAGGCTTGGTTTCTTCCTTCGGGAATATCCGGTTAAACACAAGTTTAGAAGAGGCCAACCGGGGACCGAGTGCAGGGTTGATTGTGATACCCCACAATGATTGATACTAAAATGATACTTTAAAATTGAATGAGATTTTTCATAAGCTTTTACACCTGATGCTAAACTTTTAAATGTGGACTTCAAGAGTCCCTTTTATTTTTAAATTTTAAGCACTTGAACTCACCAACTTTATGTTGACACAAAATATTTTTGAGCATCTTCAGATACAGCTAGGGAGATAGTTGAGCTATAGAAGATACCTAAATCCGAGGCAAGAAGTGAGGGTAGGTGTTGAAGACAAAAGTCGAGCCTAGAAGCTTTAGTTACTGAAGCATCAAGAAACCGTTACCAAAAGATTGATCACGACACCTATAGACCATAGATTTAGGCACCTTGTGAATTGAAACAAAGCCAATATTCTGATGTAAATGTTGAAAGTTGTATTGTATTAAACCATTTAGTTTCCGCTGCATTTTGGTTGTTGTTTACTAATCGTGACGTCCCGCCCCTCTGGGCTCGGGGGGTGACAGATTGGTATCAGAGCCAAAGGTTGTAGCGAAGTAGGTCTGCTTCACGAGACCTAAACTACAACCATATGAACCCCATTGGACCACCTTAGTAAGATGACTCTTCTGAGCTTTGCTGAACCAATGGTGTAGAAATATGGGTTTGCTTTGCAATACCCAAGCTGTAACCATAAATAAGACTAGCCTAGTAGGTTGTTTTCATGATCCAGTGATCCAAAGTTTGCAGCAAGAATAGGTTTCCTTAAGAACACCCTTCTTTAACCTGGATACCTTAAGGATTTCATATATCCCATTAAGAATTCTCTACCCTATAAGAAACCTTGATACATTTGGGTATTCCTATGATAGGTGCACCCGAGTAAACCAAGAAAGCATGGAATCATTTGGAGTTGGCTATTAGGACTACTGAATGTCAAGTAAGAATGTTAGAAACCAAAGGTGTGCATATAAATTAGGACTTAAATCCTAGAGAGATACTTATCTGATTGTAAAGTTGACTTTGTCACTATATGAAACAACTGCTGTTAGCTATACACCTTGATACGACTTGTGTCGTCACCTGCTTATACTTCTGATGATGCTTGTTGGAATGCAGTGATAGGATACTAACTCATGATGCCTTTTGTTTGATCTGCTCCCTAGAATAGTATGTACCTGAATGCTCACTTATTGCTTGATTTGTTGAAACTGTACTTTGACACAATTGTTGGGTTAGCAAGATTGTTAGCAAAATTAGAATCTAAGTGTGCTTAATTGCAGATGATGACCAAATGGGAATTGTAACTCAAAGATCTAATTACACAAAATCAGAACTTTTGATGGGAATAACTAAAATGATAGTGTAAGTAAATTGACGATTACGAGTGCACATAATGGTGAATTTACAGGTACACTTGAATTCTGGTGGGCCCTGTCATGTAACTAACATCAAGGTATAACACTTAAAGAACCAACAAATGCAAGATTTAAATGCAAATATTCGGAACACACTCAATGACTACATGTTCAAAACCTTCATGCTGGACGAAACCATTTGACACTTGAAGAGCTACCAAGGACGATGTTGAAGTAACTATTCCTTTCTCTTCTTCTCTTTTCTTTTATTCTACTCTCCTATCGAAATTAAAATGATAAACCATCAGACTCTGAAGATCATTAAATGATGTTCTCAAACTTAACTGGTCTCGTGCTGAGTATGGCACTTCACCTCGTTGAGCGTGCACTTTAGCCACACTATTTTTAGCCATGCCTGAAATTTCCTTCCTACCCAACATTGAATTCGTCAAAACTTCCTCAACATAGTGGAAGACTCTCTAACTGTGACACCACATAATTTCAGGTTAACACTATTCAAACCGTTGTCGTTATCATTGTCACATACTCGTTATTACCCGAAACGCGTACAAGCACCGCCACCGACATCGTTAAATAAAATTATAACAAAATACTAACACGGGTGTTTGTTGAGGATTCACATAAACGGGATTTCTAAAGGAATCCTCTTAATTAACATAGCTCGCCCATCTACGTCGTTATCAACCGAAACAAATTTGGGAACACGGTACCTAAGTACAGGGACTAATCTTGACAATTGCCAAACTGGGGCTGGGCATAAATACCTATCCACCAGCCCAACACTTCACAATATGCTCTCTTCTCTCCTACGCTTTCTTCTTCACCATTTCTTCATCCTAGCACCAAAATCACCTCGATTGAACTCGTTTTCGTCGGTTAGACCACACAACAGCTGAGAAATCACGTTCCCAGCAGGTAGGCGACCTTGGTCATCCATTTTATTGCTCGTTTCTCTGCTGCAAACTTGGGGTTCGGTGTTCGGGTTCAATCCGAATGCATGTGGTCGTGGGGTGTGTGTCAGGTCAATCAGCATGTGCATTTAACTTAGACATGTTAGGAAAGTGTTTCGGAAGTCCTGATTGTGTGAAAACTGAGCACGAAATAGCCGAAGGCTGTTCAGCCCGTCCAGCAGTCGTGACCTGCTGCAGTTCGCGACTGGGCCAGTCATGCGACTGAGTCATGCAACTGGGTCCATCGTGCGACTGAGTGGTGCGACTGGGGTGAGTCGTGCGACTGAGTCCATGCGTGTGTGCGTGATGTGCGAATGAATGCATGCGATTGAGAGTGTGTGCGGTTGAGTCAATCGGAGGAATGTGTGCGACTGAGTACCACACGACTGAAGGTCCAATCGTACGAATGAAGGTCCAGTCGTACGATTGGCTGTTGAGTCGTGCGAATGGGTGATGTGTGGTATGACTGAATGCTAAGTCGTACGAGTGAGGGTTCAGTCGTACGAGTGAGGTTGATTCGTACGATTGAAGGCCCATTCGTGCGAATGAAATGTCCAGTAGTGCGTCTATCCTTGATATGCGATTGGAGTCATTGTGAATGAATTCTCCTTGTGTGCCGTGTGCCTATCGAGTGATGATATGATAACAATCAATAAAGTGTCATTTCTTGACCACAAAGATTAAAGTCAACGCAATCAACAAGCACATACTTTTTCAACATAAAATAACCTAACTGTTTACAAATACTGACAACCCATTTGGGGAATCTACATAAAGTCTGATACGTGTATGCCTGCTTGTGTGTGTCACCCACGATCGAACCAATGCGACCCGACCCGACTAAACATGTCTATTGACGCTAAACACAACATTAACGCTTAACATAACTGTCAATAGGTGTTTGATAGCTCATCGTAAACGACACTTGGGAGACTTTCATCCTACACACTTACTACATCATCTGTGAGTTTCACGGCCCCTATTTTACTCTCTTTTCTTTTAGGGGAGAAAGCATGCAAACGGATTTTACATAAATGGTTGTAGTATTATTGATATCGCTTGCTACGTTAGTGCAAACACACAACAGTCCTGACACACTCGAACCGTTAGTAATGGGATTAGCGAGGTAATTCTGAGTAGTACTACTGGGTCTGACAAACCCCGCCCGGGCTAGTCGCGCTAGATTGATTGGAGGTCAAACGGGTGCTTTATTGACCTAACATTTGTCACTGTCTGGTGAGACGTGACGGGTATACAACAAACATATAGGACGTAAACAGTCAGCTTCGGTTCGAAACGCTAAGTAACATGAACATGGGCTAGCTACCTAACGATATGCTCTATATACTAAGCCATTGAAACGCTTACGAACACATTTCTTGTTCATTAAACCTGTGAACTCACTAACTTTATGTTGACACATTTTAGCATGTTTTCTCAGGTCACAGGAACGCGTAAGCTCATGATGCACGCTATAGGAAACGCACTCAGGACATGCATTCATCTACCTTATTTTCAGCATTGAACATTTTGTCTAAACTTGGCTCTTGTATCTGTCTTGTAATGGATTTACAAATTATGTACACGCTTCCGCACTGTTGTAAACCTTGTTTATGTTCTTTTGAATGAAGTCAAATGTTTGTTTTAAATTCATATAGTGTCGTTCGATATAACTGTGTCTGAGATCCTGGTATGTCACACGCCTAATGGTACAACCCCGTTCGTGGAAATTGAGGGTGTGACAGATTGGTATCAGAGCCACAGGTTATAGAGAACTAGGATTGCATTGCATCTAGACTATAGCCTTAGACACAACACTAGTATTGCACAGACACTTTCGCATGATTACAACTGTTGTGCGAACAACCTTCTGGTGTACTAACGTTACACTGCTGAGCAAACATAACATTATCGGTATGACACGTGTATCATTACCGACTGACAGACGGGCGGAGAATCCCGCTCGCTCACTACCAACGTTTACACTTGATCCTTCACTCTCGGAGTGGAAGCAACGACGAATTGAACCAAACATTACCACGTTGGAACACGAAACTTTTTCCTAACATACGCGACAAGCTTGACGATGACAAACAAAAAGAACAACACCTCACTCTTCCAACTCTCTCACGCTTATTACCAATCCCAACATATCCTATCCCCTACACTAGTCCAGCAGTAAATGAGGGACAACTAAAATATTCAAGTCTATTAGAGAATCGGACTTAGACATTCAAACCACTTAGAACTTCGAAGGGAAAAAGGCCAAATTGTCTTGATTCCCATTGTTATCTTAACCGAATCTCTTGTACAACCTTAGTACAACCTTAGTTATTTGACTCTTGGTATAACAAATATATATCTTTGATGCTTCTATCATTGATAACACTCGGTACTGGACAAGGTATGTTATCTCGAATAGGAGGAACCATGTGTGACCATGCAAAGCAAATTAGAATCACGGGTGCACACGTAATTGTAATTTGTCGTGCATGAGAACTCTCGCAACTCTATTGGGTGATAACGGTTATGATCAGTACAAATTCTCAATCCATACTTGGAGGCATGAGGCCTCGGATCCTCATAAAGCCTCACTATCGATATGCAAACAAACCCTTCATTCTTACTAGCATGATACAATTTATTATTGTCAATAATCATTATCCGGTTATTGATTAATATGTGTTGTGAATTGAAGAAATCATGTCTGGAAGAAGAGCTGGACACGCGGGTGGACGAGGAAATATCACCCTGACTCAAGCCGAGTTGAAAGCTATCATCAATGAGCGCGTGGCTGATGCGCTTACAGCCTATGAACAGGCCCGCAATCAGGACCAGAACGACTAGAATCTGAATCAAGGAGGTCCAATGGTCTGTACCTTCAAGATGTTTATGGATTGCAAGCCTCATTCTTTCAGCGGATCTGAGGGTGCTGTCACACTGCTTCGCTGGCTGGAGAAGGTCGAGTCAGTGTTTGCCATGTGCAACTGTCCTGATGGAAGTCGCATCAAGTACGCCTCCGACACACTGGAAGGACCAGCCCTGACGTGGTGGAACTCACAAGTCCAAACCTTAGGGCTTGGTGCTGCTAATGGTATGCCATGGGATGATTTCAAGATTTTGATGAAAGAAGAGTATTGCCCCAGAAGCGAAGTCCAGAAACTAGAGGCGGAGTTTTTGAATTTGAAGATGATTGGTTCTGACATTGAGGAATACACGACTCGTTCGCACGAGTTGGCTGCATTATGTCCTTAGATGGCGACTCCGGCCTACAAACGGATTGAAAAGTACATTGATGGTCTAGCTCCTCAAATCCAAGCTAGTGTTATGGTTGTTGATCCTGTCACTATTCAGCAGGCTATCAGACTGGCTCACAAACTCACTGACAAGGCAGTGGCACAGGGCACCTTGCCTAAACGTGGCGCTGCTTCTGGTTCATCCGATCACAAAAGGAAATGGGATGGTAACAACAGCAAGTCTTCAAGCTCCAACAACACCCAGCAACAACAGACCAAAAAGTTTGACCCATCAAGAAGCTTCACCAACAACAATCAGAACAGCAACAACAACAACTATGGTCAGGGATCGAGCAGCTACGCGGGCAAGAATCCTAAGTGTAACCGGTGCAACTTCCATCATCATGGCCCGTGTGATCGACTCCGTTGTCAGAGATGTGGAAAGATGGGTCACGCAGCCAAAGACTGCAGGGGTGAACTAATGACTCAGCAACAACAACCTCAACAACAACGCCAGGGCGGAGTGACTAGAGCCTGCTATGAGTGTGGTAAGGAGGGTCACTACAGGAAGGATTGCCCACAGCTGAAGGGTGGAAACAAGGGTAATAATGGGGGCAATGCTAAGGGTCGTGCGTTCGTGATCGGTTCTGGTGAGGCAAGGGATGACCAGAATGTGGTTACTGGTACGTTTCCCCTGAATGGTTGTTTTGCTTCTATACTATTTGATACTGGAGCTGACAGGAGTTTTGTTTCCAACAAGTTCATTAAGTCCTTAGATGTAACCTTAGCTGTCGTGGAACCTAGTTATGTTGTAGAATTAGCTGACGGGAAACTAATCGAGATAACTCATATCATTAAGGGGTGCAGACTAGGATTATGCGGTCATGAGATAGATATAGATCTGATGCCTGTCACACTTGGTAGTTTCGACGTAGTTGTGGGTATGGACTGGCTATCTAAGAATCAAGTTGAGATCATCTGTGGTGAGAAAATGGTTCGCATACCACTTCCTAGTGGTGAAATTTTATCAGTTCAGGGCGAAAGGAGTGGCATGGTCGCTGGAGTCATCTCCTACATGAAAGCTCAGAAGTGTTTGCGTAAGGGTCATACCGCTTTCCTTGCGATGGTTGCTGAAAAAGAAACCGAGCAAAAGAAAATTGAAGACATCCTTGTTGTACGTGACTATCCTGAGGTTTTCCCTGAAGACCTACCCGGTCTCCCACCGCATCGCCAAGTCGAGTTTCGCCAAGTCGAGTTTTTATTTGGTACCGGGAGCCGCCCCTATCGCGAGAGCACCGTAAAGATTATAGCTCCAAGGGAACTGCAAGAGCTGTCTACGCAATTGCAGGAACTATTGGATAAAGGATTTATCATACCTAGCTCATCACCTTGGGGAGCCCCAGTTCTGTTTGTCAAGAAGAAGGATGGAACTTTCAGCATGTGTATCGATTACAGAGAATTGAACAAGGCAACAATAAAGAATCGTTATCCTCTCCCGCGCATTGATGATCTGTTCGATCAACTACAAGGGTCGAGTTTCTATTCCAAGATAGACCTAAGATCGGGTTATCATCAACTAAGGATTCGAGAAGAAGACATTTCAAAGACTGCTTTCAGAACGAGGTATGGCCACTACGAGTTTTTGGTTATGCCATTCGGGTTGACCAACGCACCAGCGGTTTTCATGGACCTAATGAACCGAGTGTGCAAACCCTATCTGGACGAGTTCATCATTGTCTTCATCGATGACATCCTTATTTACTCAAGGAATAAGGAAGAACACGAGCAGCACCTTAGACTGATTCTGGAGCTGTTGAGACGAGAACAATTGCATGCAAAATTTTCAAAGTGCGACTTCTGGATACGAGAGGTCCACTTCTTGGGTCATGTGGTCAATGAGAATGGGATACACGTTGACCCGGTAAAGATAGAAGCTATCAAGAACTGCGCTACGCCTAAGACTCCGACCGAGGTACGACAGTTTCTCGGGTTGGCTGGCTATTATCGACGGTTCATCGAAGGGTTCTCAAAGATTGCTCAACCTCTCACCGCATTAACTCATAAAGGCACTACGTACGATTGGGGTGATAAACAAGAATCTGCATTCCAGGTCCTAAAGCAGAAACTCTATACAGCACCGATTCTATCCCTGCCTGAGGGAACCGATGATTTTGTAGTTTACTGTGACGCATCTATACAAGGCCTCGGTTGTGTACTAATGCAACGCAATAAGGTGATTGCCTATGCATCCCGACAATTTAAGATACACGAGAAAAACTACATGACACACGACCTAGTGCTTGGAGCAGTCGTGTTTGCACTCAAGATATGGAGACACTACTTGTACGGTACCAAGTGCACCATTCACACCGATCACAAGAGTCTCCAGCACATCTTTGAACAGAAGGAGCTAAATATGAGACAATGTCGTTGGGTCGAGTTGTTAAACGACTATGACTGTACGATCAAGTATCATCCGGGCAAGGCCAATGTAGTAGCAGACGCCCTAAGTCGGAAGGAAACACTCAAGCCAAGACGAGTTCGAGCATTGCAACTCACCATTCACACCTGTTTACCTGATCAGATCCGCAATGCTCAACTCGAGGCGTTAAAAGACGAGAACCTGAAAACCGAATCGCTACGAGGCATGGAGAAGCAACTGGAAACCAAGTCTGATGGAATCCGCTACTTCATGGATCGAACATGGATTCCCTCTTATGGAGGCCTACGAGAACTGGTAATGGACGAAGCTCACAAATCACGGTACTCAATCCACCCAGGTTCAGACAAGATGTACCACAACCTGAAGGTTCTTTACTGGTGGCCAAACATGAAAGCCGATATCGCCACCTATGTAAGCAGATGTTTGACCTGTTCTAAAGTTAAGGTGGAGTATCAACGACCCTCCGGACTACTTCAACAACCGGAAATTCCAGTATGGAAGTGGGAGCAGATATCAATGGATTTCATCACAAAACTGCCGAGAACTCCCAGCGGATACGATACCATTTGGGTGATCGTGGATTGTCTGACGAAGTCCGCACACTTCCTGGCAATCCGGGAGACTGACCGCCTGGAAAAGTTAACTCGTATCTACCTCAGGGAAATAGTCTCTCGGCATGGTGTTCCGACTTCCATTATCTTTGATCGTGACGCTCGATTCAGGTCACACTTCTGGCAGTCTTTACAATGAGCATTGGGAACGCGGTTGGATATGAGCACCGCCAATCACCACAGACCGATGGCCAGAGTGAGCGTACGATCTAGACATTGGAAGACATGTTGCGTGCCTGCGTGATAGACTTCGGCGGCAGTTGGGAAACTCATTTACCGCTAGTTGAGTTTTCTTACAACAATAGCTATCACACATCGATCAAAGCTGCTCCATTTGAGGCATTGTATGGGCGTAAGTGCCGATCACCTATCTGTTGGGCGGAAGTTGGGGAAAGTCAACTCACCGGCCCTGAACTTGTGCACGAGACGACTGAGAAGATCGTGCAGATCCGTAATCGTATGGCAGCAGCCCGTGACCGACAAAAAAGTTACGCTGATAAGCGTCGCCGACCGTTGGAATTCCAAGTAGGTGACAAGGTGCTTTTGAAAGTGTCACCTTGGAAGGGTGTGATTCGTTTCGGAAAACGTGGGAAACTAAGTCCTAGATACGTGGGACCGTTTGAGATTATCAAACGGGTAGGCCCGTGGCCTATCAGCTGAACCTACCTGAAGAACTCTGTGGGGTACACGATGTGTTCCACGTTTCTAACCTGAGGAAATGCCTGGTAGACGAGACTCTCGTCATTCCGATAGACGAGATACATATTGACGAACAACTACGTTTCACCGAGTAGCCAGTGGAAGTCATGGACCGAGAGGTCAAGACGCTCAAACATAGTCGTATCCCTATCGTCAAGGTCCGTTGGGACTCAAAGCATGGGCCAGAGTTTACCTGGGAACGCGAGGATCAGATGAAGAAGAAGTACCCGCAACTGTTCCAGAATCAGGCATCTACCTCTTAAGATACGCAGAAACTCTATTCAACATGCGTCACAAACCGTTGAGCCTTGTATCCACTGTTGAACCGCGTAACATGATGTACTAATTTTCAGGACGAAAATTCCTACAACAAAGGGATGATGTGACACCCCGTAATTTCAGGTTAACATTATTCAAACCGTTGTCGTTATCATTGTCACATACTCGTTATTACCCGAAACGCGTACAAGCACCGCCACCGACATCGTTAAATAAAATTATAACAAAATACTAACACGGGTGTTTGTTGAGGATTCACATAAACGGGATTTCTAAAGGAATCCTCTTAATTAACATAGCTCGCCCATCTACGTCGTTATCAACCGAAACAAATTTAGGAACACGGTACCTAAGTACAGGTACTAATCTTGACAATTGCCAAACTGGGGCTGGGTATAAATACCCATCCACCAGCCCAACACTTCACAATCTGCTCTCTTCTCTCCTACGCTTTCTTCTTCACCATTTCTTCATCCTAGCACCAAAATCACCTCGATTGAGCTCGTTTTCGTCGGTTAGACCACACAACAGCTGAGAAATCACGTTCCCAGCAGGTAGGCGACCTTGGTCATCCATTTTATTGCTCGTTTCTCTGCTGCAAACTTGGGGTACGAGTGTTCGGGTTCAACCCGAATGCATGTGGTCATGGGGGTGTGTGTGAGGTCAATCAGCATGTGCATTTTACTTAGACATGTTAGGAAAGTGTTTCCGGAAGTCCTGATTGTGTGAAAACCGAGCACGAAACAGCCGAAGGCTGTTCAGCCCGTCCAGTAATCGCGACCTGCTGCAGTTCGCGACTGGGCCAGTCATGCGACGGAGTCATGCGACTGGGTCCATCGTGCGACTGAGTGGTGCGACTGGGGTGAGTCGTGCGACTGAGTCCATGCGTGTGTGCGTGACGTGCGAATGAATGCATGCGATTGAGAGTGTGTGCGGTTGAGTCAATCGGAGGAATGTGTGCGACTGAGTACCACACGACTGAAGGTCCAATCGTACGAATGAAGGTCCAGTCGTACGATTGGCTGTTGAGTCGTGAGAATGGGTGATGTGTGGTATGACTGAATGCTAAGTCGTACGAGTGAGGGTTCAGTCGTACGAGTGAGGTTGATTCGTACGATTGAAGGCCCATTCGTGCGAATGAAGTGTCCAGTAGTGCGTCTAGCCTTGATATGCGATTGGAGTCATTGTGAATGAATTCTCCTTGTGTGACGTGTGCCTATCTAGTGATGATATGGTAACAATCAATAAAGTGTCATTTCTTGACCACAAAGATTAAAGTCAACGCAATCAATAAGCACATACTTTTTCAACATAAAATAACCTAACCGTTTACAAATACCGATAACCCATTTGGGGAATCTACATAAAGTCTGATACGTGTATGCCTGCTTGTGTATGTCACCCACGACCGAACCAATGCGACCCGACCCGACTAAACATGTCTATTGATGCTAAACACAACATTAACGCTTAACATAACTGTCAATAGGTGTTTGACAGCTCATCGTAAACGACACTTGGGAGACTTTCATCCTACACACTTACTACATCATCTGTGAGTTTCACGGCCCCTATTTTACTCTCTTTTCTTTTGGGGGAGAAAGCATGCAAACGGATTTTACATAAATGGTTGTAGTATTATTGATATCACTTGTTACGTTAGTGCAAACACACAACAGTCCTGACACACTCGAACCGTTAGTAATGGGATTAGTGAGGTAATTCTGAGTAGTACTACTAGGTCTGACAAACCCCGCCCGGGCTAGTCGTGCTAGATTGATTGGAGGTCAAACGGGTGCTTTATTGACCTAACATTTGTCACTGTCTGGTGAGACGTGACGGGTATACAACAAACATATAGGACGTAAACAGTCACCTTCGGTTCGAAACGCTAAGTAACATGAACATGGGCTAGCTACCTAACGATATGCTCTATATACTAAGCCATTGAAACGCTTACGAACACATTTCTTGTTCATTAAACCTGTGAACTCACTAACTTTATGTTGACACATTTTAGCATGTTTTCTCAGGTCACAGGAACGCGTAAGCTCATGATGCACGCTATAGGAAACGCACTCAGGACATTCATTCATCTACCTTATTTTCAGCATTGAACATTTTGTCTAAACTTGGCTCTTGTATCTGTCTTGTAATGGATTTACAAATTATGTACACGCTTCCGCACTGTTGTAAACCTTATTTATGTTCTTTTGAATGAAGTCAAATGTTTGTTTTAAATTCATATAGTGTCGTTCGATATAACTGTGTCTGAGATCCTGGTATGTCACACGCCTAACGGTACAACCCCGTTCGTGGAAATTGAGGGTGTGACACTAACAAGACTTGGGCAACGGAGAACATACCGGAGTAATAAATTTCCGAGAAGCACCTCTGGTGATCCATGACATAGAAGACTTGTCACTTCTTTCTTCTTAGTAGCTCACACTTCATAGGATCTTCCGGATTCTTGAATTTCTTTGATCATTTTCTCAAAGCCTTTGAGGAATATGACTTCTCTCTACCTATTCATTGTAATGGAACCACCTAACTCAAAGGAATATTCTTAATATCAACTCCGATTATGATTGATAATCACCTTTCTTAACATTATGCTCGTGAAATCTTTCATCATTTTCAACCAATAGTAACATAATGACAATCTTCACTCGAAACTTAAGTTGAGTTATCTTAACCATGCTTTTAACTTACCGTACTGTTGATAAATTTCTGAGCGCCAGACTACGCAGGAAATGAAACCTCGTTCTAAAATCCAGATCCTCCGGAGGTAAAGATTCAAGTGCCATGGATATTTGCCGAGAAAAACTAACCTTCGAGATTTCAAAACAAAATATGAATGTATAACTTCAGTGGATCCCTGATTTTCCCACTCACCCTCTGTTCTCGATTTATTCTCTTAATGAGTAGTGCTACTCACCTTAAGCCCTCTAGCATAACCCTCATCTTTGGAAACACATGATAACCGATACGGACAACTTTAAAACCTTGTAAGTTATCTCTACTCGGAGATCTCTACTATTTGAGTGATAAGTTCGTGATTCGAGCGCAAAGATCTGAAGTAGAATACGCTTTCGAACTATACGATAAGTTATTAGAGTGGTAGTTAACCTTCTTGCGCTAGCGAGCACCTTGATAAAGTCCTAAACTTGTTCGAAACGATGCGGTCGATAATAATGAAGATTTCAAGGGAAGAACTCATGGTCGAACTTAAAGGATGGTATTGCTCCAAAAGATGTACCAAGAAGCATAGAAGATCAGCTACAAGAAATTTCATGTGTTAAATCACTTGAGATCCAACTACAACGAAGTGATAGACATGCAGCAGAAGTAGACAAAGAAAGTCTGCATAATCATCCCCGATTGTAAGCGTTGGTGTTATTTCTCTCTAAATTTTCAAACCTCTCCTAAAGTGATTCTCTAATACCTTACCCTAGAACACTCCGTACCGTCGGAAATTCGAGCAAAAAGTCTTACTCCCATATCTCGCTGGAACAATCGATATGATATAAAGGATTGGAATCTAAACAGAGTTACTTGCTTCACGAATAGACCCTCTACAGGGCACAGTAACCTTGCAGAATATGGACCAAGGAAGAGGTCATCTAGAAGGTTGACCTTAATTGTGAAGCACTATGAAGAAATTAGTGGAAACATTTGCAGCAATTCTGTAGCTTAAGACAACAGTTGAGGTTGCTCTTAAGGAAATTGAGTCGGAGAATAGAAATAAAATATATATATGGAGGTACTGGACTTGAAGCTTATATTAAGGAGCTGGTGGAAGGAAAGCAGATTCGATAGCTGTTAGATAAACAGTTCATAAGACCTAGTATGTCGTCTTGAGGAAACTTAATGTTCTTTGTGGAAGGAGAATAGAATGCTCCAAGTTTGATAGACTATTGAGATTTAAATAAAGTCACCAATGATAAGTGATATCATCTTCCTAGAGATGATAACCTACTTAATCAATTGCAAGATGCTACCTACATCTTAATTGTTATCAGCCATGTTTATAAGGAAAACGACATTACACAAGTAACAGTTAAAACAAGATATGACAAGTACGAAGGTTGCGGTCAAGCCCATGTGGGAGGACCTACACATTTCACGGTATTCATGAATCTCATGGATAGGATTTTGCAAGACATACTTAGACACGTCTGTCAATTGGTTACTACTAATGAGCACGAAATTCGAGACAATTCGCAAAAATTGGGGCTATAAAATTCCGGGAAGAAGTAAAAAAAAAACCCATTGAGATGCGTCAATGCTTAGGGTTAGGCGAAAGTTGTAAAAGGATTAATAAAAACTTGATTCGTGTAGCTATACGACTGGCATCGTTATCCTTGGAGAAAAGCGGAATTCGTTTGGGCGCGTATAAGAAAGTTTCAGATGTGTGTTGGTGCAACAGTACAAGACAATTTTCTAGTCGCCCGATTGAAGCTGAGAAAATATATGGAGAGCTACATTAAGCATGAACTGGAAACTTTCGTAAAATAAAAGGATGTACCTGGATACATTATCGGTGCGACACTACCAACTACACATCAGAATACTAGACCAAGCACAATAGGGTGATCGACAATCGGTAATGTCAGCCGCGTTGACAAGTGCGAATAGGAGGCCATCATCCGCATTGTTCTAAGACATCCGTATTACCAAATGAGAGAGAACAAGTCTTGACCACATTTGTATCTGCTTACCCTCATCGACGAATGCAGATAGCCTACAGTTAGGCTTCCTTCTATTACCTACACCGTATCATTTCTTGAACTTGTGATTCCACCAGCGTCAATTCACGTAAATATGTATATATAGCACATCCCATTTCGGGAAACTCTTGTCATGCGTCAGATAAGATGAACGGATCTACTCAAAGACTGAGATTATGATGTAGAGAACCGTTTCGGAAAGGAAGCATACTCGAAGAAGCACATAGTGGAAGAAAAGACCTAACCCCTTAAGAAGCAATAATAGAAGGAAAAGATCGAAGGAATCTTTCAGAAGAAAGTTGAGAACCAAAAAGGAGGCTTTGAAAGATGAAGGCCTTCATATGTGACCCATCTTCTTCATTCTTATCAGTCGTGAAAACTCTCTAGTTTTAACTTGGCTAGAATAAGTGCGCTAGTTCTAGATATAAAATCTGTACTCTTGGGGAACCCAAATCCTCCTTGAATCTAAAGTCTTTAATCTATGACATCTTATGACCTATTACCTTATGATTCTAAGGAGTTGCTAGTGACATATAGCCGACTTGACTATTACGTCTATTTGAAGTCATTCACACCAACATCTGATTCTTCACAATCTTTCATAAGATTCTCCGTGAGGACGGTAATACCGCTGGGAGTTTGGTGTTCATCTCCTTGCTTGATTTATCTAGTAGGACGGTGTAATGAACCACAATCAAAAACCTTTTCTTGTCAAAATCTATACAAATATCAATTAATCGGGTACTGAATCCAAATATCTATGCATGAACAACTCACTAGTTTTGACAAGCATGTTTAAACATCCGGATATTTACTTCAATCCAAATCAAACCTGATTATTTGACACATAATCATCCACATTTGTCCTGGGATGCTCGGCTAAATAACTTTAAATCTTCAAGACTCATACTATGAGTGTATCACACTTGGAAACAATGTTAGCGATACTAAAATTTCAAGGACGAAATTTCTTAAAGGAGGGGAGAATGTAACACCTCTGAAATCTAGCCCAATTAGAAAGCTTAATGTATTATAGGACCCAATAAAGGTCCGGATTGATTTGGGCTTACCAAAGAAACCTTGCAAAACGAAACTAGCCTTTTAGGCCCAATAAGCCCAATAAGGGCCCGAACTTATAACAAGGCCCATTTAAGGCCCATATGCATGTTTACGAACTAATTAAATGAGAAAACATGAAACAATGAATTGTTATGTGATTTGAAATAGCTATAGAAAGATCCAAATTAAAAAAAGACTCAGAACCCATACCGGGTAAAATCCGGCAATTTAACGCGTACTAACGTCTGAATTCCATCAGAAATCCTTATAACGGCTTGTCATCCAATCTAATCATTGTTTATTATCCTAACATACTAAATTGTGAGTGCTACGTTGTCTGGAATAAGCACGTTCCGAAAACGCGACCGTGAAGTGCATCGGTCTGGAATTAGGTCAAAACCCGGGAATTCATCAGATAAGGTTTTAACGTGACCAACATGGGAAGTTAACACGCAAAATATCATCTTAATACTTAATTGCATGCAATTAGATATCAAAATAATAATAAAAGCGCTCATTCGAGGAAAACGCGTAAAACCGTTAAACGTGTCGATTTCCCGATATCGTTTAATGTTTTGGCATGTTCTAAATACGATAAAATTATTAATCTCGGAATATTTATAACGTTTTCTATAATGGAATCTAACGAGGAGCGAAGTTTTAACGTTACGTGCAATTTAATCGAGCTTGTGCGAACCGTTTTACGAACCCGTTTCATTTAACCCTAGTATATAAACATCTCAAACTCCATTTAGGGCTTCACCATCAAAATTAGGGCAGAAAAGAGAGAGAGAGTTTGCAGCCTCTCCCCCCTCCTCTCTCGGTTGAACATCGACCTCCGGCCACCGGCGACTCCTCCGGCGAGTGCCGCACCATGCCGGAACCCCCTCGACGCCCCGGTCACAAGGGTATCATCGATTTCTCCTCAAACGCAGCACAGCAGGGGGAATCGAAGGAAGAAGGCGCTGGTTCTGTGAGTCCTCAAAGTGGTAATGGTGGCCGACCACCAAGGAGGCGGCTCTATTTGTCACAGTGGCTGTTTTGGGCGGCGAATGCAGATGATGGTCGAAGCAGCGGTGGTGATTTTTTCGGTGTGAGGTTGCGATGGTGGTGTGCGGTCGCAATGGTGGTGGATCTGGACCTGGAAGTCCGACGAGGCTGAAGATGGTGGTGGTCGTCGAACTATAATCCCCGACGAACTGCCCAAGGGGCTGACATTACTGCTGTTTAGGGATGGTGGTTGTGATGGTGGCTGTCGGATATGGGTGGTAGCCGATGGGGGCTGCGGTGGTGAAGGTGATAGCAGCAGTGGAGTCGGCTGTGGCCGTAGGTGTTGATAACTGTGGTTGTGTTCGCTGTTGAACAAAGGCGATGGTGGTCATGTTGACTGTGGTGGATGATTGTGGCTGTAGTTGTTAACAGCCGTGGTAAGAGCGACGGTTGTGGTCGATTTAGGGCACCCGAAGGCTGCCCAATATGGTTGCGATAAGTAATAAGCTGTTGTGTTGGTTAAAGGCGGTCAAAGTGGTCGATTTGGTGGCGGTTAGTGGCTGCATGTGGTGGACGTTGGTGGTAAAAGCTTTAACCAAGGTGGTTGGTAACATATAATGAGATTATGGTTGCGTTTGGTTATGAGACCACAATATAGAAGGGTTGTATATAATTTTTAGTGTGTTTTGGTTAGGTTAAACCTTGGTCAAAGCTGGTCAAACTGGGCAATAGGCAGTCAACGCGATGCGGGTCGGCACAAGCGAGTTCTACGATGTGAAACGGGAACGCTAGGTATAATCGTGCGTTAAACATTCTTACACGTATAAATATGGAGATTATATATTAACTTGCGTGTGAGTTGAGCTATAAATATGTTTAAAATATTAACTAGTTATAAATCATCATGAATAGGTGTGTAAATTAGAAATAACATGACCATTGCATAACGAAAAACAAGTTGGTAATGTTATCATATATACAAGATGTTAGTTTACATATAAGAAATTGATTTATTTAACGTCATACAAAATCTTTACAAGACTCCGAGAGGTAAAATACTTACAAGTAAAATCATACATATATATGTGAATGTTTAGGTTAATCGGCATCTACACGTTTTATTTAAGATAAAAGACCTAAAATGCGATAATGATCCATCATCGTGTTGTTATTAATTGTCGGGCATCCCATTGTTATTGAAATAAATATTATGTGTAACACTCTCTCTATTCAAAATATCGTCAACTCTTATCAATAATTGGATTCTATAGCGTCAATCAAGCTAACCGATATGATATAAACGTGAACATTATAAACATCGTTTGAAACATTATATATTACTTACATTATTAATGCGAGTTATTTTTAAAGATTTGAAATCCATGACATAAATTGTTTTTCTACCTTATTTATGCTAAGACTCAATTTTTGATTAAGAGCATTACTTAACCTAATATGCAGGGGTTAATTCAGAACAATTAACAAATACTCAAGAAGCTAAGCTACATTAAGGATACTAATCACCAACTTAAATTTAACAAAAGAGCTCAACCGCACGCATGTAATAACATCATGCTAATTCTAAATGTGAATCTTATATGTTCTAGTTAGGATTGCTTTGTTGGTGATCATCACTTTTCTTTACCGAGCTCTGAAATTATATGAGGATACCAGGTGAGTTCTAGTGATCCCCTTTTACTTACTGTTTTTGGGATGAAACATGCTCTGTTGTTTTATGAACTATGATTGTGTTTTACTTGATGCTTGTATGTGGGATTTATGGATACCTGCTGATACTTATATAACATGATCATTAATTCTTTTGTGAACCGCTTGTTTTATATGGATAGATCTATTTGGGAAATCCCCACACACAGTGGCTCCCGCTACAGGGAGGTACCCCACTGAGATCCTGAGGGATTGTATGTGGCATGTAACAGGTTTTAATAAGAAACTATGGTGGACCATCCTGGCAGGTATGGTTCACTATTTTGAGGCTTGGTTTCTTCCTTCGGGAATATCCGGTTAAACACAAGTTTAGAAGAGGCCAACCGGGGACCGAGTGCAGGATTGATTGTGATACCCCACAATGATTGATACTAAAAATGACGCTTTTAAAATCGAATGAGATTTTTCATAAGCTTTTACACCTGATGCTAAACTTTTAAATGTGGACTTCAAGAGTCCCTTTTATTTTTAAATTTTAAGCACTTGAACTCACCAACTTTATGTTGACACAAAATCTTTTGAGCATGTCTTCAGGTACAGCTAGGGAGAATAGTTGAGCTATAGAAGATACCTAAATCCGAGGCAAGAAGTGAGGGTAGGTGTTGAAGACAAAAGTCGAGCCTAAAAGCTTTAGTTACTGAAGCATCAAGAAACCATTACCAAAAGATTGATCATGACACCTATAGACCGTAGATTTAGGCACCTTGTGAATTGAAATAAAGCCAATATTCTGATGTAAATGTTGAAAGTTGTATTGTATTAAACCATTTAGTTTCCGCTGTATTTTGGTTGTTGTTTACTAATCGTGACATCCCGCCCCTCTGGGCCCGGGGTGTGACAGTAGGTGGTAGGTATGTAGGTGCGTAGGTGTGTAGGTGCGTAGGTATGTAGGGGCGTAGGTATGTAGGGGCGTAGGTATGTAGGGGCGTAGGTGTGTAGGCGCGTCGGTGTGTATGCGCGTAGGTGTATATGCGCGCACGCGCACGTAGACGCGTGTACGCGTGCCTGCACACGCGTAGGGACGCACGCACGCGCGTAGGCACGCACGCACGCGTGTAGGCGCGTAGGCACGTAGGCGCGTGGGCACGTATGTATATATGTACGTAGGTACGTATGTACGTAGGCACGTAGGCAGGTATGTACGTATGTAGGTATGTATGTATGTATGTATGTAGGTATGTATGTATGTATGTGTGGTGTGTGTGTGTGTGTCTATATATATATATATATATATATATATATATATATATGTATATGTATGTATATATATATATATTGAGAGAGAGAGAAGGATCAAATGAAAACCATATTTATAATTAAAAATCATGTAAACCACCACTACCCAATCACATAATTTATAACTGATTTAACTTTCTAATTGTGTAAAATATATTTGAGTAAATTTTAATATTATTTTTCAAGGTCATTATATATTTTCTTCATATAAACTCCAAGGAACATCGATCATTACGAAATGACTTACATATTCATAATTAGTAAGAGCTACATGTACGTAACTTTTAGTTATACACTTGCTAACACGTAATTACATATATGTAACTCGTGGTTTTCATTTATAATATGGTTTTCAAGGGATGCCTCCCATATATACATATATATGTATATACATATATATATACATATATATATACAAACATATATGTATACATATACATATATATACATATATATACATATATATATACATATACATACATATATATATATGTATATATATATATGTGTGCGTACATATATATATATATATATATATATATATATATATATATATATATATATATATATATATATATATACACACACACACATATATATATATAGATATATATATATATAGATATATATATACGTATATATAATATCAAGTTTATATTTAATAATTTTTGAGTGAAACCGAACGAGCAACGAGCGGATTTACCTTTGCTCATGCTCCGAACCAAGCGGGGCTTGGCTCGTTTACAACGGAGTCAAAATTGAACAAGCAACTTTTCGAGCTTTTTTATAACAATTTTAAAGCGAGTTTTGAGTGTCGAACTATTTGAATAGCCCTATAATGTACTCATTTTAAAGATTAAAAACGCTCGTTCTTATGTTTTAATTTTTATAAAAAATAATATCATACATAAAAGTTATGAACGTTTTAAAAAATTGAGGGAATTTTAAAAAAATTGGCTATATCTAAAATACCCCTCTAACAAATATTTCTCTATAATTTAATCACAACCATTGATTAGTGATATGGATTGTTGAGATTGCTTATTACATTTTTTAGTTTTAGAAAACTTTTTATTTAAACCTTTACCTATATAATATTATTATTAATTAATAAAATTATTTAGTAGAAGGGAAGCATGATAGTTTTGGTGGGAAAAATATGATTTTATCACGTGTCTCTCTTGATTACTTTTTTATTAAGGTACTAGATTTAGTTGCTCGTGTATTACATGGGAGGTGAAAAATTAATTATTAAAATAAGATAAAAACATAAATAAAACTAAATGTATTACACGGATTCAAAAAAATTGATTAGTTGTTGATTGTTATTTATATAATACTAACTTTAACAAACCCGTGTATTACACGAGTTAAAAAATAAAATATTAATTATGATTAAAGTTTATGAAGTATAAAATGATATTTTAAAATAATATATGATTAAAACTACATATGAGTAATAATTATAAGTAATAATTTTAATTTTTATTTCTAAAAAAATTAACCATTTTTTACAAACAAACCATATCAAAAATATCGTTTTTAAAAGTTTCTTATTATAACCCTAAATGAAACTAAATATATTACACGGGTTGAAATAATAAAATTAATTAGTTGTTGATTGTTATTTGTATGATACTAACTTTAGTAAATTCGTGTATTACGCGAGTTGAAAAATAAAGTATTAATTATGATGAAAGTTTATGAAGTATAAAATGATATTTTAAAATAAGATATGATTAAAATTACATATGACTAATAATTATAAGTGATAATTTTAATTTTAATTTTAATTTTCAAAAAAATTTAACCATTTTTTCCAAACCAACCGTATTAAAAATATCATTTTTAAAAGTTTCTTATTATAACTCCTTTTAATTATTATTAGTTTATAAAGAAGTTTACTTTTTAAAAACATCAATTTTAAGGTATTGCATATTTTAAAAGATATTTGATATTTTAAAAAACTCTTATTTTATAAAAATTTATTTTCTAGAAATAACATTAATAAAAAGAAATATTTTCTTAATTTATTAGGAAATATTTTTAAAATATGATAAAACAAACTTATGAGGCGTAGAAATATAATAATTATCCCCATAAATAACTTTTTTAATATTATATATAGATGTAGACTTAGATTATTACTAACTTTATCATTTTTTATAGATACACATCCATTAATATAAATCTAACTTTAGAATATAATATATGCCTTTTATTTAGCGCATTCATCTCCACATGTTTTATACATTTTAATGTGATATTATTTTTAAGTTATTTATTATACGTCGATATCATAAATCAATTGGTAAATAGTAAATAGATTTTCTAAACATCTTTAATTAACATCAATCAAAACCAAATAATACGGCAAATCATATTCTAAAGTAAATAACACGTTGATGTTGTGGTGAGATATGACAGACCAATGGTTGGACACAAATGAGGCCATTGTTTAGTATGACTTCCACCCACGTATTTAAGTCCTTTTTCGATGACTTCTAGAGTGTTAAATGGGCAAACTCGAATATTTTTATTTCAAAAAAAGAAAAATTACTATTTTCATCCCTAATGTTTGTTAAAAATAACTATTTTCATTCAAAAGTGTAAAACTAACCATTTTAGTCGATTAGTTTCAATTAAATAACAATGTTATTCACTTCTGTAACCCCATCCATTAATTTCGTTAAAAGTCACTCATGTGCACCTCAAATGAAAGTCGTTTTAATCAATTTAACTTGATAAAAGTTTTTTTCATATAGGATGTTTTGTTGTCGCCATTTTAACCTATAAAACCAACTACAGTCAAATAAAAATATAGCTAGCAAATGCAATTAAAAAGTCTCGATGATAAAAGATACATTTGGTCTGTTTAATATCAAACAACCATAAGATAGAATAACAATGGCAGTAAAAATGCATTTGGAAGAAAAATAATACAAACTCATCATAAATCTGATAAGGATCGAATTCATAATCTTATTTTGAAACGTACAACTATGAAACAACCATGACGACGGATTTTTTGAAGGATCAGTAGAGGAATCGCCAATCAGTGAGGAGTTGCGGCTTGTGAAGCTAATCGATAGAAGAGGCGTAGGTTTTGAAGGAAGTCGATCGATGAGTAATTATAGCTTGTGAAGCCAATGGGCAAATGATTGCAGGTTGTATAGTCAATCGATTGTAGGTGTTGAGTCTGGGATTAGGAACCAAAAAGGTTTTTTTTTCTATTTAAATTGACTAGAATACCCATCATGTGAGAGGCACATAAAGAGCTTTTAACGAAATCCATGTATGAGTTAACGGAACGGATGAAATTAATTACTTAATTGAAATATTGGTCGAAAATGGTTAGTTTTATACTTTTGGATGAAAATAATTATTTTCAGCAAACCACAAGGATGAAATTAGTAATTTACTCTATTTTGGTCGAAAATGGTTACTAATTGCCATTTTCATCCCTGTGGTTTGGTAAAAATTGTCACTTTAATCCAATAGTTTATTTTTTCGCATCTGGGTCCCTGTGGTTTACAAATCTTGTCATTTTCATCCAGTTCGTTAACTCCATCCAAAATTTCCGTTAAATGAGGGGTATATTGGTCATTTTACATATATGTTTTTTTTTCTTTTTTTAAACCTGATTTAATATATACTCTTTAAATACATTGCTATTTTAGTCCTTGTGGTTTGAGCGTATTTGCCAATTTAGTTCAAAAAT
Source organism: Flaveria linearis (assembly GCA_024085815.1). Classification (NCBI taxonomy): domain Eukaryota; kingdom Viridiplantae; phylum Streptophyta; class Magnoliopsida; order Asterales; family Asteraceae; genus Flaveria; species Flaveria linearis. The sequence goes on from CM044002.1 coordinate 96,223,156, forward strand.
AACCACCACATCACTACCTGTCATAGGAACCACCGAACCACCGCCACCACCCAATCACAAAGCCACCAACACCACATTAGAGTGCCTACCACCACCATGCACATCGGATCGTCTCTACCATATAAACCCTAAAAATCGACAATCAATATCGGACTTGTAACATGCCACTTTGAAAATGCATATCAAACCCTACTAATACCTCTACAATACTCATTTTCAACGGTTCCATATACATTTTCGAAGGGGTTTGTTATAAGTTCGAGACTAAAAGTTGGTTTCTAGGGTCCACATGGTGGTGGTGATCTAGTGTGTGATGGCGGAGATCTAATATGCGGTGGTGGAGATCTAATGTGTGGTGGTGGTGCCCGTCTGGTGTGGTGTTGGTGGTTTTATGATAGGGTGGTGGTGATGATTTGGTGGTTCCGATGGAGTGGTGGTGGTTTTGCGGCGTGGTGGTAGTGTGGTGTGTAAATACGAGGTCCAACTCTGGATAGTTTTGGTCTTGTTGAACTTCGATCCACCAATCAATCAATCAATCTATATGTATACTCAAAACTATGATTACTCACCAGCTAATTCGTTAGCTGACTTTATTTTCTCATATGATTTCAGGTTAAGCAAGTTAGTGGACTTCTACATGCGCATATAAGACCCAGACTTAGTCAAAACAAAAGACAATTACTATTTGTGACTTTAACTGTTGTATTTGTATGTGTTAAATTCATGTTATCCTGTAATCTGATTATAATATTATTTTCACTATTAGACAATCGTGAGTTATGAACAATCAATCATTCCCTCGTCCACTCCGATGATTCCGCCGTCGGTCGGGGTGTGACAGATTGGTATCAGAGCCATGGTTATAGGGAATTAGGTTATTAGAAATGGAATGACCTAGACTATAACTAAGTACCTTTACACATGAGTCCTCTCATGTATTTTATATGCATAGATAGGATTATATGTGCTTTACATGTTTATACTTGATTATGTGATTATATGCCTTATGTGATTCTTCTTATACTTTGAATCTTATCAATATACACACGAATCTTAACTCATATTCTAAGGCATTGTGTGCCTAATTCAAGTGATTTCAAACTCCAAAACTCGATTGTTATTCATGGTTTTTAAATTCGTCAAAGTCTGTGTCTTACAACTTGAAACATGCTATGCTGGAAGAGTGGGATGCCTGTATCTCGGGATGTTCTGTCTAGGCAAGGTATTCGTATAAATCCAAACCAACCGATGGATCTGTCTACCTTACCTGGGAACCCTCGGGATGAGTATCTGCTTATAGGTATGCATGTCTTCAATGAGGTTGTGTTAGACATAACACTTTGATTAGTCAACGTACTCGCTTTGATTTACGAATCAAACGATTACACCCGGAACATCTCATTGTTATTATGCCAAATTCCCGATTGTCGTTTTCATGTGGTATAACTTCTATTATCCAATTCTCATAAAATATCTTAATGATATTTCAGAATGTCTTCTCGTCAAATCCGTTCACGGTCTAGAAACTCTGGCCGTAAGATTTCTGCTATTGTAGCACGTGAAGTTACTACGGTCATCCCAACTCTACTTACCCATTTGAACCAAGGCAACAATACTGTTCAAAACCTAACTACACCAAACCCACCTCAAACTTGTACTTACAAACATTTCAGTTCTTGCAACCCCACTAAGTTCAGTGGAACTGAAGGTGCTACCGGATTACTACAGTGGTTTGAAAGCATCGAGAACACTTTCTTAAACAGCGAATGCCCTGAAAATCTAAAAGTCCGGTATGCCACAAGTATTCTCCAGAAACACGCACTTACTTGGTGGAACGGAGAGAAACGAACCCGTGGAACTGAAACTGCTCTAGCCTTAACATGGACTGAAGTTAAGGAGCTCATGACTAAAGAGTTCTGCCCAAGAAATGAAGTCCGGAAACTGGAAGCTGAGTTATGGGAATTAACCCAAGACAGTGGCGAGAACCTCACATACACTAACCGATTTCACAAACTAAGCCTTTTGGTACCGCACCTTGCTACCCCTACCTCCCGAGCCATCGAGAAATACATTGGTGGTCTACCCATGCAGATTCAGGATACGGTGCTAGGAAGGAATCCTTCGACACTAGAAGATGCTATCAGGCTGGCTGCACAGTTAACCGATAACCATGTGAAAGCTGGTTCTTTAACCAGGAAAGGATCGAAGAAGAATACCGATAAACTTCCTAACGAAACCGTCAAAACCGACCAACCCAAGCTTTCCAAGAACAAGAAGAGGAAGGCTAACTCTCAAAACTTTGTTGTAATTACCCCTGCTATACCAATTAATCAAGCCCCTCCAACTCATCAACCAGCAGTAAACAACCAATCACTAATGAAAAAGCCATACGCTGGACCCTATCCGCAGTGTAACAACTGCAATTATCACCATCCCGCTAACATTCAATGTCGTCAATGCACAAACTGTGGTCGTTTGGGTCATACATTCAACGTGTGCAGGAGTGCTGCTAAAGCTCCGACCAATGCACCAGTTCACCAACATCTTCCTGCAATTACCCAGGGTCGTGCATGCTATCATTGTGGTGATCCGAACCATTTTCGCAATCGATGCCCTCAACTTGTCATCCCGGTTCCTACGGCTCAAGGACGTGCTTTCAACATCAATACCCAACAAGCTCAAGCCACCAATGATGTGGTGTTGAATAATTCTTGTTCTTGATTTCGTCTTCATAATGTAATTCAAGATTTGTAATCGTGATTTCCTTGTGTTACATTGATGTAATCTGAAAATTTCTAAATTTCTAATTGAGATATTTTTCCTTTCGTTGTTAAGTTGAATTTTGAACCGCATGCACCGTGGGAGATACGAGTGTCCTAAATGATTCTAACTCATCAAAACAGGGGTGATTCCCTTACTTTGGTGATGATTCTTTATTCATTTCAATAAATGGTTTCCAATGATGTGTTTTATGAAATTTCATCCTCTGGATTAGGGTGATTTCCTTATCTCGAGGACTGACTTCAATTATTCACTTTGGAATTTACATTTCACAAATGACATGATCTCACCAAAATAGGATTGAAACCCGTACTTTGGTGACAAATGTCAACCTTCGATTGTTTTCTTGAAGCCCAATCATCAAGATACGCGTGAAATTCATACCTTGATGATAATATCATTCTTATGGATTGCATTTTCTCAAATGAAACGACCTCATCAAAGTAGGAGTGAATTCTGGATTTTGATGAAGAAGTCCATCTTGTTATATTTTATTTTTGCAAAACTTCATCGTTAAGATAGGAGTGATTTCCCTTACCTTAATGGTGAGTTACCTCGTTTTATTTCTGTAGATTCTCAACAATGAGCTGGGATCAAACTTTTGATTGGTACGTTAGTGGTCATACCTTGAGAGTACACCATCAAGTTAGGGGTGAAAACCATACCTTGATGACTATTCTCATTTCTTGATCTCTAACTTACCATGGTTGTAATCAAGTGACGAGAAGCATGTAGTAACTTGAAGGGTGAAATAATGTTAGTGTTTCGACCTATCAAGCCAAAGCATGATCTCTGAACTTGAAAAGAGACCCGATCGCTTTAGGTTGATTTTGATTTCAAGTTTGGAGCATTTAAATTCTTAAATCAATTTCTTTTCCTTTATTTTCATGTTTTGACTCGATCTAGCTACATCAAACCATTTATTCCTTATCTATCGACTTTCATTGTGAGTTATCATCAAAACCTGTTTACGTGATGGTAGTCTTCCTAAACAATCTTTTGTCAAGTAAAGATATTATCCCTGATCGTGATGGTCGCTCCATCTCTCGTTTCTGGAAAAGTCTCCAATCAGCTCTCGAAACTCAACTGAATCTTAGTACAACCTATCATCCGCAAACCGACGGTCAGACTGAAAGAACGATACAAACCCTCGAGGATATACTCCGGGCTTGTGTCATTGATTTCAGTGGATCGTGGGATTCTCATCTTCCGTTGATTGAATTCTCTTACAATAACAGTTACCAGACCAACATATGGCACCATTTGAGGCCTTGTATGATCTAAAGTTGGTGAATCACAAATTACTGGTCCGGAATTGATACAAGAAACAACCGATAAAAATTCATAAAATCCATGATAACTTGGTCGCTGCTAGAAATCGTCAAAAGCATTATGCTGACAAAAGACGTAAGCCCATGGAATACAATGTCGGTGATCTCGTACTTCTTAAGGTGTCACCTTGGAAGGGAGTGATTCGCTTTGGAAAGAAAGGGAAACTAGCACCTCGTTACGTGGGTCCATTCAAAAGTGTTTGAGCGAATTGGGAAAGTGGCCTACAAGCTTGAACTACCCCAAGAGCTCAGCAATATACCTCCGACGTTTCATGTTTCAAATCTCAAGAAATGTTTTGCCGACGAAAATCTCCACATTCCACTCGACGAAGTCCAGATTGATGAATCTATGCACTTTATTGAGAAACCTGTGGAAATTATGGATCGGGAGTCAAACAACTCAAACGTAGCCGGATACCTATTGTCAAAGTTCGCTGGGAATCTAAACGTGGCCCAGAATTCACCTGAGAACGTGAGGATCAAATGAAATACCAGTATCCTCATCTTTTCGTTTCAGCCTCCTCGTGAACAAATTTCGGGACGAAATTTCCTAAAGCAGGGGAGACTGTAACATCGCGTTTTTTTTATTAAAAAATGTTAATTTACGAAACCGATTAAATTTAATATGTCGATAATTGCAATAACCATAATAATAATAATAATAATAATAATAATAATAATAATAATAATAATAATAATAATAATAATAATAATAATATTAATAATGATAATATTAATAATATAAAAAATATATAATGACAAGAATTTATAAAAAAATAAAAATAAAAAATATAATAATAATCATAATAATAATAAAGTGCAGGGGGTATTGTTGTAAATTATAAAACTTAAAAACTAACCTTTAAACCTAAACTATTAAAAATAAACCACAGGGACCATTTCTGTAATTTGGCAAAACATCCCAACCCCACCCCCCTTCTTCCCCGCGTACCACCGGCCGACCACCCACCAAAACCGCGCACTAAACGCTAAAATTAATCGAATTAATGGCGCACTAACGAAAGTTTCATCGTTTATAATTGTCCTGTGAATTCAATTTCAATCAAAACAAACAACCAACACTCCATCGAACACCACCTCATCCGCGACCTGCAACTCCCTTTAAACCCCATCTCCGAATGAATTTAACTGGAACTAATAAGGGGCTTTTATTCACAATCATCATACGAAGCTAACCTCAAGTTTAATTCGATTATTATCACTGTTTGAGCATCATTCGATTGACACCTTTGTCGCGGACCTGTTCTTGACGGGTTCAACATCAATTCATCACCATATAGGTAATTCGACACACACACACACTCGGTTTTACATGAGGGTCAAAAGCCCTATGATCGCAGACACTATCGAAGTCGAATTCGAGCTCAATTTGATCGGATTCGAACCTAGGGCTCGTTTGGGGAATTGGGGTTTACTTGAGAGTGAGGTTAAAACAATTAAAAACCAATTTTAACCGCGGCCACGGCCCTTGGTGTGATGGTTCTGTGCTCACAATCCATTCATGAGGTCCCGGGTTCGACTCCGAGCCACCTCAAACATTTTTTTTGGTCATTTTAAGCCTTTAAAAATTATGAAAAAAATTCTAAAAATCATAAAAATGTTTTTACAAACATTAGAAATTTTTAAAAACAACCAAATTATTTTCTAAAATTTATTTCAACATTTTATTTATTTATTTTATTAATTGTTTCAAATAAATAACATAACTAGTTAAATTTTTATAAAAAAATAGACTTTAAATCACATCATCCAACTATTTCAATATATACAATTGTTTAACAATCAAATATAATATTTGTTATTTTTATCTTGACATTTATTTATTTATTGTATTAGTCGTTTAAATCGTGTTTTCTTTCCAAAATCATTTTCATTTCTTTTAATCATTTAAATAATTAAATATTTTAATTAATTATCACATAATTAATTAATAAAATTAATTATTTGTTTTTCGCACTAAATCAAACGATTACGCGTATTAACACATTTATTCCTATTAAATTCTAAACGTAATCACATTCAATAAATTTATTTTATTTAGTTATGGACATTCAAACTAAATAAAAATTAGTTTATTTAAACTACCATTCAAGACCCAATGGAAACCCTAATACATTTCCAAATTCCCACATTATTATTATTATTCTAATTCGAGGCACCGTTCCTTAGGTTAATCATAAGGAAATCGTAGGTGTCTAATCTATCACGTCCAAATTCAAATCTCATCAATCAAGTGAGTATTCATATCCCCTTTTTATATCATTTCTTATTTGGGGGAAATCATGTGATACAATATATTCAATCATGATATTCTATTGTTATTTAATTCTAACTTCAATTCAAGACAGGTTATGTTATTACTTGCAATTATGTGAACATACTATGATAAACAGGACGACAATAAAACCCTAATTCAATCAATCAATCCTGGTATCAATGGTAGATCTACTGGTTTGGATAACTCACCCCACATGGCTTACGAGTGGTGATTGTGCCAGAGGCAATTAGTCAATCTATGGTGTATGTGTGGAGTCTATTATATGCAAGTGTCAAGTCAAGGGGTTGTTATTGTGACGGTTTATCTATATGCTTCGCTATTGCCATATAAGTCTTAATGTTACCTTGTAAATTGGATTATTCTCAATCAATCAATCAATCTATATGTATACTCAAAACTATGATTACTCACCAGCTAATTCGTTAGCTGACTTTATTTTCTCACATGATTTCAGGTTAAGCAAGTTAGTGGACTTCTACATGCTCATATAAGACCCGGACTTAGTCAAAACAAAAGACAATTATTATTTGTGACTTTAACTGTTGTATTTGTATCTGTTAAATTCATGTTATCCTGTAATCTGATTATAATATTATTTTCACTATTAGACAA
>CM044002.1:96235178-96292678 GCA_024085815.1 Flaveria linearis
ATACCATTCTGTAACACCTGGCCCCTCATACCACCAATATTGTTTGCTTTGCCCATGAGGAGCTCACGGATTTGTTTTTGGTTGCCCGGGTGAAAACTTCCCAGGGAGGTCACCCATCCCTGGATTGTTGCCACCTTAGCACACTTAACTGTGGAGTTCTCCTCTCATCCACAGCCAATACGCCCAAAACGTGTTGGTGATATTAGAGACCAAACATTCCTTATGAACCAGGAATCTCTCCTGTCCACGGCCGATGTGGGATTTATGTAGGATGACACAATCACCCCCCCTTTTGGACTCATCATCCTTGATGAGCCCGAGAAGTCACCATCCTTGGTGAGGTATGTCCCACATCCTGAACGACACAGGAGTGGCTCTGATACCATTCTGTAACACCCGGCCTCTCATACCACCAATATTGTCCGCTTTGCCCACGAGGAGCTCACAGATTTGCTTTTGGTTGCCCAGGTGAAAACCTCCCAGGGAGGTCACCCATCCCTGGATTGCTGCCACCTGAGCATACTTAACTGTTGAGTTCTCCTCTCATCCACAACCAATACTCCCAAAACGCGTTGGTGATATTAGAGACCAGACATTCCTTATGAACCAGGAATCTCTCCTATCCACGGCCGATGTGGGATTTATGTAGGGTGTCACAACAGTTGACAAAAATATGTAGATATCACCAACTTTTATAAGTTAGTGAGTCTTCAGAGATGATAGTGAATAGTGGTTTAGCTTTTATCAAAAGCATATCAGAGAAAGCATTCTTCTCTGTCTTTGGAAGAAATCAGTCTTTTGGCTTCGGAAGACTTTGTGTTAAAGCTTCGGAAGACCTCATCTTTGGCTTCAGAAGAAATGGTCTTTGGCTTTGGTAGATTTGACACTTAGAAAATTTCTTAGAGCTTTTGTCAAATCTTCCAAAGTAACATCCGTGTACTTCTAAAAGCTTGCAGAGAGCTCATTGGTTTGTATGAGCCTCTAAGATTACTCTTACAAACTCCCCGTAGGCTGATGCTATCAAAATTTAAGAATGACTTTGAGACTTGATCTTCACTAGTTGAAAGTATTCATTAGAATCGGGGCCATTCCCTTCTACATCAGTTGGTCCAGATTCTTCGGACTCCCAAAGTACCTCCTCATGTTAAAGAGATCATTCAGAGGAAGGTCAGGCATATTTTACAGAAGTATATGTCTTGACCCCCTTGATCTCTTATGACATACCATCTATCTGGGTTTGTAGAGAAAGCCCAGGATAGGATGGGTCTCTCAGCAGCAAGAGGCTTTACTTGAAGTGAAGTTGGTTGAGCAGCCTCTTCTTGTTCTCCCTCAAGATGTTCCGACTCATCCTGAGGTGTAGAGGTGGATGCCTTGTACTTTTTCTTCTTCTTCTTTTTCTTGTCCCCTCTGATGGTCATTAGATCAAGTCTCCTTCCAGAGAACCCATACAGCTTCATGTTTCGTCAGCAGACTTCTTCTGATTGGCTCTGATGGTGGGTCTTGACTTAGCAGCCTCTTCCCTCATCCTCCTCTTAGCAGCTTTCTTTTCTTTTAGAGCTTCTTGTTCTAGCTGCTTAAGATACTTAAACTCTATATATTCATATGATAGAAAGAGTAGGGTTCCTGCTTGATAGAGGCATGTGGCACTCAGGTAGGTTATCATCTTTTGTCTATCTTTTTGCCCTACCTACCTAAGTTTCTTGTTCAACTACCACAGTCTCTACTTCAGGACTTTCTTTAACTGGAAATAGAATAGGGGCTTTGTACAATCTTTTTCTCTTTTTTTTAATTTTGAGGAGCTATTCTGCAGCGCCAGCCTCCTTCCTCTCTTTTAACACTTCAGTTTCAGCCAGTTCATTTAACTCATCCAAGGGAAGAAAGATTATTTCATCAATGTTGTAGTTCCTAGACCCCATATAATTCAATCTGGCTGGCCTTAACCCATCCTGTTGAGTATTTGGCCTAGAGGCAACCCAAATTATAGCTTGTATAAAGCTACGGGTGTCTCTTGTTCTCTCTCCTCTTGCCATCCTATTCCTCTCCCTCTTCTCCTCCTCAATATCTTTAGAGGTAAGAATTCTTTTTGCTTTTGTCAATCACTGGCCTGTGTGACTCAGGGTCGAGAGAGCTTAAGCCTTCTTCACTTGGTGCTGCACTTGAGCTCTGGCCAGGGAGAGGCTGTGAGACACTTTCACCAGTTGTTGTCTCACTAAGGGTACTGAGTGATGAAGTAGGTATAGTCTCAAGGTTCACAGGTTCTACTAATAGGCCTTCAATAAAGGTTTTTCCTTCAAAGCTAATCTTAGGGTCTGCATCAATATCTAGGTGATCAATAGTTTTCCCTACCAACCTCTGTCTATATAGCTTTGATCTTCTCTTAAACTCTTTAAGCACCCTTAGCTAGATCCTTTCAGCTAACCTATCAGCTTTCCTGTTATGACTTGGTTTGACAAGTGGCAGGTCAACCAGAGGAAAACTCTCATAGTATCACAGGGTCTGAAAATTAAATACGTCTTGCTGACCCTGAATCTAGAGAGTACACGGGCACTTCTATCATAGCCATACCTCCATCCTACTATTAGGTTGTCAGCAGGATAGGATGGGGTAGACATAGCTCTTAGTATTACCTCCACAAATAAGCTTTGAATTAAGGCATCCATATTGATGTGGGCTTGAGGAGGTTCTTGAGTATGGATGGTGAGGCCTCCATATCCATACTTTGGGTAGAACTCCCATGTACTATGATTGTGGTTACGACTTTCTCCCCCTTTTTAGTAGCATCACCTACTTGCACAGGTGAGCTAAGGGTTAGGTCCACCATATCCATAGGTTGTTGTGGACATGGTTGAGTATGCCTTGCAAGCCTCTCAGCTAACTTGCCCTTGAGATCGGTGATCTTAAGTTGCTGATTAAGGACCTACCTTTGTAAGATAGCCATCTGAGATTACAGCTAACTAACCTTTAAAACCAAGTAAGTGCATATTTTGGACAGTGTTTGCACCCTTAGTTGCAAACTCCCCTCATCTTTATCAAAAGAATCATCAGGGGATGAGAGAACATAACCGAAGTCATCTCCCTCACCACCAGATATTGGTTCTTAGGCTCCGGATTTCTCCTGCATCATGATAGCTTCATGAGAAGTGTCAAGGGCTAGGTTGTCATGGTTGAGATCTTAATGATTTAATCACTTTCTAAAGTGAGAGCCTCTTCCATATGGACCTTCTAAATGTGTTTAGGAAAGTCCACCTCAGTTAAGGGTGGATGATATGGGCAAGATATAAGAGTTTCAGGAGCACTCGTCTCTCCTTGAGCAGGGGAGGAGAAGAGAGATCATGGTACTCACTGAATCCCATATCCTTATTATCATAGAATTTGAGGTCAAGGATTGGTTGGTTTAAGTCTAGAGGCTGGGGATGGTAACTGCCCCTAAATGTTAATCACCAGAATTTTGAGACTTGAAGTGAAGGCTTGCAACTTGGGTAATAAGCTCAATAGGTTGAGCATAAGAAACCTCAGAATTGATTAATGAAATGATGGGAATGGTTTGCTCCGCAGGTGGAAGTGGAAGGGGAAGTGGGAGCTCTTGGTTCCACTTCCTCCTGCATGGGTGAATGTATGGGGGCCTGCTCAATCTGAATAAACTGAGCAGGGGTTCGCTTGGATTTTTTTTGTAGGTGATGGATATTTGAGGTTGTGTAGGTGGTGAAGATGTAGAAGGTGCGGGTTCAACATTGGCTGATGCTGCCAAGTTGTCACCTTGAGCAGGGAGCTCTAATATTTTTGGGACCAAGGCTGATTCTATCCCTGAGAAACCAACAATGGTTTTTCTAATGATTTTGAAGATGTCGTGCTTCATTTGTCATAATTTAATAATCTTACTTGTTCCCCTCAATTGTGAGCCTAGTTCACAATTGAGAATTAGCTGAACATATCTAGGGAACATGTACTACTCTAAGGAGTCTAAGTTAGTAAACAAGTTTGTGTAGACACACTGAGAGTACTTCAACTTTGCCTCTTGAACTATCCCATGGACTATTGTAACACCCGGATATTTTCCTTGAAGCCGACGAAAGAAGACAAAGAAATAATGTCCAAAGTCAGGGGACCAAACTCACCAACGTGAGAAAGTTGGGTAAGTGGAGATATTTGAAGGGAGAGGCCAGCCCTTACCCTCTCCCCACACTCACAAACATCAGCCATAGAGAGAAAGAAGAGAGAAAAGGGAGAGGAGAAGAAGAAAGCTTGGTTCGAGTGGGTTCGAGTGTGCAAAATCATCGTGTAGCGGGTTTAAATGAAGCTCTTCTTCTTGGTGTAGTTTGTGTGAGTTCTAGGACCCCTATTTTACTCGTTTTCAACTGATTTGGGACTGGAACACATAGTAAACCCGTTTTTGTATGTGTGTGTGTTTGACCCATTTGGGTGTGTTTGCGTGTGATGCGTTTGGAGTTTGTTTTCGGGATTGTGTGTGCTTGAATGGTATTGTAGTATGCATTCCTAAGGTTTAGGATGGTTGATTTGGGCTTAGAATGAGTTTGGATGAGCTTGGAGGTTGAAAATGGCAGATTGGGTTCGGGATGAACTTCATTCTGCATCAGTTAGGACTAGGCGACCGACTGAAGGCCGTTCATTCGCACGACTAGAGGGCCAGTCCCATAGGGAGTCATGCGACTGAGGGTCCATTTGCATAGGTGCTCATTCGCATTTTGTCCATCCGCATGAGGTCCATTCGCATAAGTGCTCATTCGCATAGTGTTCATCCGCATGAGGTCCATTGCACGATTGGGTGTTCATCTGCATTGGTGTTTATCCGTATTAGTCCATTCGCATGATGTTCAGTCGCATGGACGCCATGCGACTGAAGGGTGCCCATACGCCCAAACAGGGCTAGTGTACACGAGGGAAAGCGTAGAACAGTCTCTGACTTTCGGGGGAAAGTGCGGATGTAAGTTTTGATGAGAAAGTTCTCGTAAGTTCAAGTAAGATGATTGTTGAGGTCTTAGAGGACATATTGGGCATAATGATGTTTCATGTTTATGCATGATGTATGTTACGTATGATGATGCCCTGTAAGATGATGCTATCTGCGTATGATGATGTTCCTTATTATAATGTATGTTTATCTTTCCCGTAACTTTACATGTTATGTTAAAGAATGAAACGAAAGTATTACGTAACGTAAAGGTGAAAGATAATGAAAGAGGAACATGATGAATGAATGCATGCATTAATAATGAATGAGAGTAAGAAAGGCTTGCAAGCAAAAGTATGAGGTGAGCGACCTTGTTGTCGCAACAGACTCGAAATGGAATCCTTGTCTTTCGACCTCAGTAATCGTGGTTGTGTGCCACGAAAAGGGTAAAGCTTGACACTGTGATTGACCATTTGTATAGAACCATTGCTGCATATCCTAGGTACTGTGTCCAGGAGGTGCGGTGCACCGTTATAGAAGGTCTATGATAGGCCTAGGTCAAGTACCACGAAACAGAATGGCAATGGTACACCTAAACTTTACCTTAGGTACTGTGGCCAGGAGGTGCGGTGCACCGTTATTGAAGGTCTATGATGGGCCTAGGTCCAGTACGATAAAATAGAAGGGTAAGATTTATGGGTGATGGAAAGAAAAGAGGTAATGATGAAAGAGTAAGAAAGACCAGAAGGGTAAGGTTTATGAGTGATGGAAAGAAAAGAGGTAATGATGAAAGAGTAAGAAAGACCAGAAAGTATGATGAATGAACGAAAGTTAAAGTATGAACGAATGAAAGTAACGAACGGACGAAATATAATAACACAGTACGAAACGAGATCCTTGTCACTCGACCTCAGTAATCATGGCTGCATGCCATGAAGAGGGTAAAGTTTGACAGGATCTATATACAAGTAAAAGATAATGAATGATGTACGTTGAAAGAAAGAATGAATGAATGATGAAGATAATAATGATATTATCTATGTGTACGTATGATGTATGATTGCGTGAAAGTAAAGAAACGGTCTTAACGCAAGTAAAGTATTTTATTTATAAAACTAGAACTCACTCAGCAACGCTGACTTTTATGTATTTCTAGTTGGCAGGTAGTGTTGCTGAGGATGGTACGGGGCGGCTACTCAGCTCTTTTGGATGGCATTCTTTTGTATAATGTTTTGCACTGTAATATGAACAAACGATGTTTTTGTAATGAATGTTGTATTAACTTGAAAAAGCATTTATATTGAAATGAAAAGTTATTCCACTAATTCCGCTGCAATTTTTATTAAAGTTAATGAAATTATATGTTTTAAGAGTGATGAATGGCCAGCTGTAAGCGTCCAGGGAACGGGGCCTTACAAGTTGGTATCAGAGCCAAAGTTTAAGTGAAACGGGAAAATTTTCAAAATAAACATAATCTTAAACTGAGAATGGGACAGAAAGGGAAGGGATGCCAATCTGAGTAGCTGCGTGCCATCAGGTATTTTCTTAATGTTAACCGGTATTATGTGCGCATGTTATAGGGTTTATGTGTTGCTGGTAGATTTAGATACTAATGTAGTCAGGACTGGTAATGCTCGGGGTATGAAGAGTAAAGTAAGTGGCTAATCACAACTGGCCACTGTAATTAGGGACTTACTATACTTGACATAAACTAAGTTGTTCCCGTGAATGACCGTGTTGGTGTTTGAATCTTTCAGTGTGTGATAGAGGATGGCCGGTGATAGATCATCCAAAGCCTCGCGTGGTGGGCTTGCTGCTACATTGTAACCCAATAGAGGCAGGCCTAGAGTTAAAAAGGTGGTTCCTGAAGAACCTAAGACCCCTCATCCGGAGGGTGTAGATGAGAGCGCTAATCTGAGAGCCTTGGTAAAGGAGGATGTAGTGGAGGAGGTTCATCAAGTCATGCAGACGATTTTACCGTCTGTGGTGACTGAAGTGATTAAGGTTGTACGAGAAGGAGAACGAAAAGAGAGGAACAGGTCCTCGGGAGGACGGGAGCAACCGGAGCCTGAAACAGTTCTTTCTGATGATGAAGAAGAGGAGCCTGGGCGTTTCAACGATGCAAGCCCCCTACTTTCGCTGGTAACGGCATGGCTGCTGCTGCTCACTGGTGGGTGAGAGACATGGAAGCTGTTTTGAACATCAGCGAGTGCCGGGAGGATTAAAAAGTAAAGTTTGCTCCCCACTCTTTTATGGACTCGGCTCTGTGCTGGTGGGACAATATAGTCCAAGTCGAGGGTAGCAGGGCTATTAGGAGGATGAGATGGTCAGAGCTGAAAAAGTTGGTGATTGAGGAGTTTTGTCCTCACCCAGAAATAGACAAGGTTGAGAGGGAGTTTCTGCAACTGGAGGCGGGAACCATGACACACCAATAGTACACCACAAAGTTCAACGAGATGGCACGTCTGGTGTCGGATCAGGTGACGCCTCTGTCACGGAAGATTAAGAGATACATTCAGGGTTTGCTAGTGGATATTCGCAGGCACATGATCACTGCCTGACCGAGTACGTTTAGGTCGGCGGTGGACTTGGCAAGGAGGTTGTATGATGAGAGGGTCGTAGTGGTGGTGGCTGAAGGTAATAGGAAGGGTAGTGGTGAACGAAACTTGAGAGGGAAGGGGTTTGGTCGGGGTGATGCCTCGATGGGTAACAAGAAGGCACGGGTGGATGACCGCCGTGTGGTCACATCGGGTGCGGGTATGAAAAAGTGTGACAAATGTGGGAGAGAGCATAGTGGGGAATGTAGGCTGGGTTCAAACGTGTGCTTCAGATGTGGAAAGCCGGGGCATATAGCTAAGGACTGTCGTACGGTCCGGTGCTTTAACTGTGGCGTGGAGGGCCACGTAAGTAAGGATTGTAAGAAGCCTAGGGCTGAGGGTTCCGGAGTGAAGAAGACGGGGAGTGAAGGACCGAGGGCGAGCGCCAGGGCATTCACCATGACACAAGAGAAAGCTAGGACGGACCCTGATATCGTGTCTGGTACGTTTTTGTTCAACCAAACTTTAGCTTCTGTATTATTTGATTCGGGTACCAGTAAAAGTTTTGTTTCTGCTGCTTTCTATGCTAAACTACCTGTTAGTAGTAGACGTGTTGACACGCCCTTTGATGTAGAAACTGCCATAGGTAAGTCTACCAGGATTTCTGAGATGATAGAGAACTACGATGTGGAATTAGAAGGCCACAAGTTTCCTGTTAGACCATTTGTGATGATCCTAGGTGATTTCGATTTGGTTCTTTGGATGGACTGGTTAGCGGACTTCAAGGCGAATATAATGTGTCACAAGAAGATGACTCGTTTGATAGCGCCTGACAGGAGTTTGGTAACTGTTTATAGGGATCGGGTCATGACGATCCCGAAAGTAATCTTAATGGCGGTGGCGGGAAAGTGTATGAGGCGTGGATGTAGCACCTACTTAGCTTATGTGAAGGATGTGGATATGCCAACACCACAACTATCCGATGTTTCGGTTGTGTGTGACTTTCCAGACGTCTTCCCAGAAGATTTATCAAGAGTGCCACCTGACCGAGAGATTGAGTTTCAGATTGATCTGATACCGGGTGCCCAACCCGTTGCCAAGGCACCGTATCGGTTGGCTCCAACGGAGATGAAAGAGTTGATGGAGCAGTTGTAAGAGCTGCTTGATAAGGGGTTCATTAGACCGAGTATCTCTCCTTGGGGTGCCCCGGTCTTATTTGTAAAGAAGAAGGATGGTAGTATGAGGATGTGTATAGACTACCGTGAGCTGAACAAGTTGATGGTGAAGAATCGGTACCCATTACCGAGGATAGATGATTTGTTCGATCAGCTGCAAGGTGCCAATTGGTTTTCAAGGATCGACCTTCGATCTGTCTACCATCAGCTAAAGGTGAAAGAGCAGGATATTCCTAAAACAGCTTTTCGCACGCGTTATGGTCATTACGAGTTCCTTGTTATGTCTTTTGGTTTGACCAATGCACCAGCTGCTTTTATGGATCTGATGAACCGAGTGTGTCGGCCGATGTTAGATAAATCAGTGATTGTGTTTATTGATGATATCCTGATTTATTCAAAAAGCGAGATAGAGCATGCTGGTCACATTCGAGAGGTGTTGGAAACGTTAAGAAGGGAGAAGTTGTATGCCAAGTTCTCCAAATGTGCGTTTTGGTTGCGCGAGGTTCAGTTCTTGGGTCATGTGGTGAATCCGAAAGGGATTATGGTGGATCCGGCAAAGGTGGAAGTGGTGATGCAATGGAAGTCTCCAAAGACGCCATCCGAGATCCGTAGTTTCTTGGGTTTGGCGGGCTATTATAGAAGATTCATTCAAGACTTCTCTAAGATTGCTTCTCCACTAACCAAGTTGACCCGGAAGGATGTGAAATTTGTATGGGGTCAAGCTCAAGAGAAGGCGTTTGAAGAATTGAAGGTGAGGTTGACCCAAGCTCCTGTATTGTCATTACCCGATGGAAGTAAAGATCTGCTGGTTTATTCTGATGCTTCCTACTCGGGATTGGGGTGCGTGTTAATGCAGAGAGGGAAGGTTATAGCCTATGCATCCCGACAGTTGAAGGTTCATGAGGTTAACTATCCTACTCATGACTTGGAGCTAGCAGCTGTGGTCTTTGCACTAAAGATTTGGAGGCACTATCTCTACGGGACGAAATGCATCATTTTCACTGACCATAAGAGCTTGAAGTACTTCTTCGAGCAAAAGGACTTGAACATGAGGTAGAGAAGATGGTTGGAGATCATAAAGGATTATGATTATGAGATCCATTACCATCCGGGCAAAGCCAACGTGGTGGCGGATGCCCTTAGCCGAAATGAATGGCCCGAGCCGATTCGGGTGAAGGCGTATCAACTGATTATGACCTCGGATGTGATGAAGCAAGTCAAAGAGTTTCAAGATGAGGTATTGAAAGAAGATCATCTTAACTCTGAAAGAATGAGAGGTCTGGTCGCGGAGTTGGGTGAAAACACATTGGGTGTTAGAACCTAGTTTGGACGAATGTGGATTCCTCGTCTTGGGGATCTACGGGTGAAGATTATGGATGAAGCTCACAAGACTCGATACTCTATTCATTCCGGTGCTACAAAGATGTACCAAGACATGAAGAAAGATTATTGGTGGCCGGGTATGAAGCGTGACGTGGTGGAGTATGTAAGTAAGTGCCTTACTTGCTTGCAAGTGAAGGCCGAGCATCAAAATCCGTATGGGAAGATCCAACCCTTGGATATACCGGAATGGAAGTGGGAGCACATCACCATGGATTTCATTATGAAGCTGTCGCGTACTCCGAAAGGGTATGATGCTATATGGGTGATTGTTGACCGCTTGACGAAGAGTGCTCACTTCCTACCGATCCGCAAGACATATTCATCTAAGAGGTTGGCTGATCTGTTCATCAAGGAAATTATAACTCGTCATGGTGTGCCGGTGTCTATTGTGTCTGATCGTGACACCCGGTTTACATCCAAATTCTGGAAGAAATTTCACGACACCATGGGGACGAGGTTACATATAAGCACAGCTTATCACCCCCAGACTGATGGTCAGTCAGAAAGGACCATTCAAACATTGGAGGATATGCTTCGGGCGTGTGTGATTGATTTTGGGGAAAGTTGGGATGACCACTTACCGTTAGCTGAATTCTCATACAACAACAGCTATCATGCCAGCATTGGTATGTCACCTTATGAGATGCTATACGGTAGGAGATGCAGGACACCCGTTTGTTGGGGTGATATTGGTCATAAAAGAGTTAGGGAGTGTCGAGGTGATCGAGGCTACGACTGAAAAGCTTGAAAGGATCAAAGCCTTCATGAAGGCAGCCAAAGATAGACAGAAGTCGTATGCTGATAAACGACGTAGGCCGATCGAGTTCCAGGTGCGTGATCGGGTTATGTTGAAGGTCTCACCTTGGAAGGGTATCATTCGGTTCAGAAAGCGGGGCAAGTTGAGCCCGCGATACATAGGCCATTTCCGAATCATTGCTCGAGTAGGAGAGGTGGCCTATAGATTGGAGTTACCAGATGAGTTAAGTGGAATTCACCCGACATTCCACGTATCTCATCTAAGGAAGTGTTTGGCAGATGAAGATATGATTGTTCCACTGGAGGATATCAAAGTAGACGAACGGCTAAATTATATGGAGCAACCAGTGGCAATCATCGATCGAAAAGAGAAGAGGCTGAGGAATAAAGAGGTTCCTCTTGTGCGTGTACAGTGGAAGCATCGGAAGGGATCCAAGTCAACATGGGAGACCGAAGACGAAATGAGAAATCAATACCCACGTTTGTTCGAGGAATAACAGATATCGAGGACGAAACCTACATAAGGGGGTGGACTTGTAACACTCGGATATTTTCCTTGAAGCCGATGAAAGAAGACATAGAAATAAAGTCCAAAGACAGGGGACCAAACTCGCCAACGTGAGAAAGTTGGGTAAGTGGAGATATTTGAAGGGAGAGGGCAGACCTTACCCTCTCCCCACACTCACAAACATCAGCCATAGAGAGAAAGAAGAGAGAAAAGGGAGAAGAGAATAAGAAAGCTTGGTTTAAGTGGGTTCGAGTGTGCAAAATCATCATGTCGCGGGTCTAAACGAAGCTCTTCTTCTTGGTGTAGTTTGTGTGAGTTCTATGACCCCTATTTTACTCGTTTTCAACTGATTTGGGGCTGGAACACATAGTAAACCTGTTTTTATATGTGTGTGTGTTTGACCCATTTGGGTGTGTTTGTGTGTGATGCGTTTGGACTTCGTTTTCGGGCTTGTGTGTGCTTGAATGGTGTTGTAGTATGCATTCCTAAGGTTTAGGATGGTTGATTTGGGTTTAGAATGGGGTTGTATGAGCTTGGAGGTCGAAAATGGCAGATTGGGTTCGGGATGAACTTCATTCTGCATCAGTTAGGGCTAGGCGACCGACTGAAGGCCATACGGCCGAATAGAGTGCGATTGGAGTCCATTCGCACGACTGAGGTTCATTCGCATGACTAGAGGGCCAATCGCATGGGGAGTCATGCGACTGAGGGTCTATTCGCATAGGTGCTCATTCGCATAGTGTCCATCCGCATGAGGTCCATTCGCATAAGTGCTCATTCGCATAGTATTCATCCGCATGAGTTCCATTCGCACGATTGGGTGTTCATCTGCATTGTTGTTTATCCGTATTGGTCCATTCGCATGATGTTCAGTCACATGGAGGCCATGCGACTGAAGGGTGCCCATACGCCCAAACAGGGCTGGTGTACCCGAGGGAAAGCGTAGAACAGTCTCTGACTTTTGGGGGAAAGTGCAGATGTAAGTTTTGACGTGAAAGTTTCCGTAAGTTCAAGTAAGATGATTGTTGAGTTCTTAGAGGACATGTTGGGTATGATGATGTTGCATGTTTATGCATGATGTATGTTATGTACGTATGATGATGCCCTGTATGATGATGCTATCTGCGTAGGATGATGTTCCTTATTATAATGTACGTTTATCTTTCCCATGACTTTACGTGTTATGTTAAAGAATGAAACGAAAGTATTACGTAACGTAAAGTGAAAGATAATGAAAGAGGAACATGATGAATGAATGCATGCATTAATAATGAATGAGAGTAAGAAAGCTTGCAAGCAAAAGTATGAGGTGAGCGACCTTGTTGTCGCAACATACTCGAAATGGAATCCTTGTCTTTCGACCTCAGTAATCGTGGATATGTGCCACGAAGAGGGTAAAGCTTGACACTGTGATTGACCATTTGTATAGAACCATTGTTGCATATCCTAGGTACTGTGGGCAGAAGGTGCAGTGCACCATTATAGAAGGTCTATGATAGGCCTAGGTCCAGTACCATGAAACAGAAGGGTATTGCATATGGCAATGGTACACCTAAACTTTACCTTAGGTACTGTGGCCAGGAGGTGCGGTGCACCGTTATAGAATGTCTTTGATAGGCCTAGGTCCAGTACCATGAAATAGAAGGGTAAGGTTTATAGGTGATGGAAAGAAAAGATGTAATGATGAAAGAGTAGGAAAGACTAGAGAGTATGATAAATGAATAAAAGTTAAAGTATGAACGAATGAAAGTAACGAACGGACGAAATATAATAACACAGTACGAAACGAGATCCTTATTACTTGACCTCAGTAATCATGGCTGCGTGCCATGAAGAGGGTAAAGTTTGACAGGATCTATATAGAAGTAAATGATAATGAGTGATGTATGTTGAAAGAAAGAAAGAATGAATGATGAAGATAATAATGATATTATATATGTGTACGTATGGTGTATGATTGCCTGAAAGGAAAGAAACGGTCTTAACGCAAGTAAAGTATTTTATTTATAAAAATAGAACTCACTCAGCAACGCTGACTTTTATGTGTTTCCAGTTGGCAGGTAGTGTTGCTGAGGATGATACGGGGCGGCTACTCAGCTCTTTTGGATGGCATTCTTTTGTATAATGTTTTTGCACTGTAATACGAACAAACGATGTTTCTGTAATGAATGTTGTATTAACTTGCAAAAGCATTATATTGAAATGAAAAGTTATTTCACTAATTCCGCTGCAATGTTTATTAAAGTTAATGAAATTATATGTTTTAAGAGCGACGAATGGCCAGCTATAAGCATCCCGCGAACGGGGCCTTACAACTATATAGGATAATTTCTTATTAATTTGATCTCATCTACCATGTTTGTTTGATAAAGAGTAGATTATAACATGGAGGAGGTATTTCCATTTATAAGAGACCTACCCCTTCTTGACGGTCCTCACAATGAAGTCTCCTTCATAGCCCATTTTCCTGAATGATTCATTAACAACTTCTTTAGGGAAGGAAAGTTCACCTTCTTTATCATCCAGCCTGAGATGAGTATTGATGGTGCCTGGGGTGATGAAAACATTTTCTCCTACACTTATGCAGACAGTGCCTTCTCATCATCCAAAATGACCTCTTGGCAGGTCCTCCAAAACAGCAGTTGGTCTTCATATAATGGAGGGTCTATTGTGAGTGTCGTGAGATAGGATGATTGAGTTTGAAAGCAACAAACATATGAGAAACCAAGATCTTTCTCAGATGACAACAGAGCAACCTGGTTGTATTGTCTGTGTAGGTGCATGGAGAAATCTAGCTGTTTTGGGGTTGAGGGTTGGCCATTTGAGAAAGCGAGAAACATCTGACTGGTTTATGAAGATGCCATTGTCAACCTAATTCCTAGAAAAAAATTAAGGTCCCCCATGGCACTTATTTTAAATCTATTCTTCATCAGTACCTCAAAATCCTTATAGAGCTTTTGATTAGTTGACCCAAAGATGATGTCATCTACATAAACTTGAACCAGCATCAAGTCATTTCCTATTCCTTTAATGAAGAATGTGCTATCAATAGTACCTCTTTTGTAACCATGTTGGGCTAGGTACTATAACAGTGTATCATACCACTTCCTTAGATCTTGATGCAGCTCATAGAGAGTTTTGTCAAGCTTGCAGACATAATCAGGATGATCTGGGTCTGCAAAGCTAGGTGGTTGCTTGACATACATTTCCTCATATATCACCCATATAAAAAATGCACACTTGATATTAAGTTGGTAGACCTCGAAATCCTTGGATGTAGGAAAAGCAAGGAATGTCCTAACAGCTTCAGGTCTTGCCATAGGATCAAAAACATCTGTGTAGTCAATCCCTTCTTCTTAAGTGTACCCTTGAACAACTAGTCTTGCCTTGTTCTTGATGACAAGTCCTATATTATCCTTCTTATTCCTAAAAACCCACTTGGTACCTATTGGTTTCTTCCTATTAGGAAGAGAACATAGGTTCCAAACCTTTTATCTTTTGAATTAAAGCAGCTCCTCCAACGTTGCTTCAATCTAACTTTTATTTTTTAAAGCCTCATCAACTTTCTTTGGCTCGATCTAGGATAAGAAGCAAGAGTGCATATACATATTTTTATTATGGGTTTGTCCTCTTGTTCTCATCGTAGTCTCAACATCTCCAATAATATTTATGATGGGATGGGACTTGTGGATTCGTAGTTGAGGAATCACAGCAAGTTGATTTGAAATATATAAATTAGTGAAATTTAGATTTGGTTATTGAGTGTCACCCACCACATCAGCACACTTATCAAGAGAAACTTGATTCAAAGAGTGTGTGACATAAATGATGCTGTCTTCACTGGAGTGGTTGTCAGCATCATGAAGTTCTTGATCACTTTCATCATCTCCATCTCCTCTTACATTAGAAACCCTTTTATTTGAGTTCTGTGACTCTGTGCGGGAATTTACGGGCACCTCAGATGTATCAGCTAAAGAGTTTGTCATGATTATGCTGACAGGATTTCCACTTGCAGGGTTTGTTACCACTGCAGGTGAAGAAATTCTATCATTTGGTATTCTTAGTTCAAATCTTAAATCAGGAGATATGTTATATATATATATATATATATATATATATATATATATATATATATATATATATATATATATATATATATATATATATATATATATAATATTTTTATAAAATAAGAAATTTTTCAAAAAAACAGAACTTTTAAAAAACCAAAATATTTATAATCGGTGTTTTTGAAAAAATAAAATTTTTATAAAGCAAAATTATTAAATTCGGAGTTATAATAAAAAATATTTAAAAATTATTTTTTAAAACAATTTGTTTAGGAACAAAATGTTTAATTTAAAAAAACAAAAAGCTTTGAAAATAAAAGTTTAAAATAATGATATTTATGTTTTATTAGTTAGAGCTCTTACTCATATGTAATTTTAATCATATCATATCTCAATATATTGCATTATAATTAATAAATTTTCATTACTAACTATTTAATATTTTATTTATACATTCTATGAAATATATGAGATACTAACCTAGTATGCATGTGTATATATACACACACATAGTTACTACATCGTGTTTTAAAAAATAGTGCATTGTTATTTTATAATATTTTAATAATATTGCAATGTCCTACAAAAATCAATGTATTATAATTTTAGAAACAATTAAGAAATATCACATTGGTATACTATGGTTTTACATTAGTGTATTATTAGAGGGGTGCGCGCAAAATGCAACATGCAACAGGAGCTAAAGCTTGATGCTTTACAAAATCGAGTTGTCTCAACTCATTTAAAATCAAGTCGATATTGATTCTTGATTCGGGCTGTCTTTAAGTGAGCTTTGAATCTCGGTTAAGTTTCAAAGTTTTTGCCTGAAAAAATACATTTCTATTAACTAAAAATGTTAATTGTTTGATCAACTTAGCCAAAAGGGCATGAAGGGCATACATGGTTATTGTTCTCATATGAAGTCTGTAGTTTGCTCTATGAATATTTCCTCCAACCACCGATGTGGACAAGCTAAAAAAAGTTAAAAAAAAAAATAATTTGAAAACGCATTTGGTTTAGCTATAAAGGATGGTACAATGTGTTTTAACACTCGTAATTACTTAAAGTCTTTAAAAAATTATGTATAAGTGTATATCTGGTAATAGCGCCTTACCTCTTGGTATAAGATGGCACATGTTAGTGCATTACAAAATAATCTATAAAGATTGTTGCTACATCATGTTCGGCCAGTGGCGGAGCTTGAGAGGTTCCATATTGTTGCATACATATTCATCATATGCTACATATATGTAACATAATTAGACATTAAAGTTTCCCAATGCATGATTACTTCATGCATACATTGCAAAAATAATCAAAACAATATACGAGAAGATAGATATGTTGTAGCATACTAGCACTGTAGCACATGATGTTTTGTTACTATAAACAACATTACTTGGGGACTAGAACCTAACAAACTATGATTGTCAAGTAGATACACTATTTAATTCCTTTAACTTGCAATTGCGAGAATCATGGTCAATATAGTGATTACATGTATGGCACAATCATCAATTCCAGTACACCTTTTGTTCACTACTATCTACTCCGAGCTTGTTTGCAAGCTATCAACACTCTTTGGTAAAATCGTTAAATGTATAATATACTTTACATTAGGTCACCATGTAAATCTGCAATGGGAACTTTAATAAATAAATAAATTCAAATTAGTTTGTAAAAATGGGTTCTAATTAATACATAAGTCAAAGTTACATCGGGTTATATTACAATATTATATTAACGTAATTATGGTTTGGTTAGGATACATTAATGTGATATGTCTTGATATTAATGTAATTTCTTTCAAATTATATTGGTTATACTGATAAAAAAACAAACGTTCCGCATGTGTAAGTAATTACATGGATGGTCAAAAATTACATTAAATTATGTGGGTTACTTTTTTTATTTTAGCGGCATATTAGTATCATCAAGTTAGTAATTATTCGTCTATGACAAGATTTGGACAAAGTAAAATAACGTTAATGTGACCACTAGAACAAGAAATCATTGGCAAAAATCAAATAGTAATTTTAAAACAAAATAAAAACATTAATGTGACAAACATAAATTTTAAAACATACGCTAATAAAGAAAGAAAAATAGGTGTAACTAACATCTTAAGTTGATGTAACGGTTTAAATTTAATATGCATTAGTGTATCAAGTAGAAATAAAATGCATCAATATTAAACTTAATAAACCAAACCATAGTCCCAGTTATGATCACCGAACAAACTACTCAACTAGATTAATAAATATAAGAATTATTTCATATATCCCCCTTTAAACATATAAAATTATATATGTCCTCAAATCATGCTTCAAGAGTTCAAGATCATTATACTTTATACATTAAAAATTTATGTTTTAAAAAATATGTAATTTTATAATTTTACAAGAGATATGTGTAATTCCCCCAAAAATATAATTGTAAATTGTCAATCCCGGCTCTGTTCCAGACGTTTCCATGTCTTCATTGTGGGTTAAAAAGATTAGTCCCAAGGACTCAAACAGTCAAACCCATATTAACTATTGGGCTGAAGTGTTAGCCCAAACCTAATAACTCTAGTTTTAGTTTAGTACGGTTATTTATAGAAGTGCACATCCAACCCGGTTACACGATCCGAATCGATCCGGGTTCAAACTGGTAGCTCCCAATACCGAGTCCAACCCGATTCAACCCATAGCGCTCAAACCGGGTTGTCCGCTCCACACTCCAACATGGGTTTACCCGATTTTTCCCAACCTGACCCGGTACAAACACGTTTTTCTTACCATTTTACCATCTTGAAACCGGGTTGCACCCGACCCGAAATCTGATCAAATCTTGTGAAACCCGATCTGGATTTTTTTATCAAAACCCGACCTGAGTTGAACCCAACCGGGTTACAAGTTTCAACCCGGTTTGTGCACCTATAGTTCTATACATGCTCTATCATTTTTACTTTAACCACTAGAAGTCCCACATGTTGCTATAGAGACGATTTAATTTTAAATAAAGTTTATATTACAGGTACATTTGAAATTAAAATAAATATTATATATCAAAGCTATTAAAGAAACTAAACTAAAGGTAAACATGTATGACATAACCAACCAAATTTAGCAGTTTAAACTGTACTTTGTTAAATATTAGCAATTAAAAAATTATCTAGTTGAATGATAAAAGAATTTAAATATAAAACAATTTTTATTAAATAAAGGTCAAATCTAATCTTAAAACCCGTGGCTAAACACTTGAACGATCTAAGTTTATTATAAGAAGGTATTAATCTAAAAATTATGTATAATTACTTGTTTAAATTCCAAAATTTAAAAATTACGTGAAATTTAATTTTGTAAAATGAAAAGATAACTAGGTAGATAACCATCGGCGTGTTGCGTCTCTTACCACGCAGTGGTGATCATAAGGCTCAGAATGTCTGGCTCGTTGTGGTTACAAATTGTCGTTCGTCGCGCCAAAACAACGAAGTCACACCTACTTTTTTATCATCATCGCCTTTAAATCGTCATGAGAAATTGTAACTGATTAGAGACCAAACAAGTCACCCTCTTTTTCTGCCTTTATAAACAAAATGAGGGGGGGAGGGTTAATATGCAAACATCAAACATTTGTAGTCAAATAACAAACTGAAGAAAACAAACTGCAGACCAAGTTTGTTTTTTGTATATAGGTCATCCGATGTCAAAGAACACATGATGCACCAAACAACATATCCAATAAAAACATCATCTCATATGAACACATGCCCTGCCCAGAAGACTTAAAGGTCATCATCATCGTTACAAAAGTTGACTGTTAGAACAAACCATCGAGTGAAATAAGCTCAAGCTCAGTCTCAGATGAGATCGACATGTGTGTTTCCCAACAGCAACCAAACTCATAGTCAGTTTCAAAAGAGATATCACAATCATCGAAGTATGTCTGTTCCATTGGCCATCGTCATCGACTCTTTCACCAACCAAAGCAATAGCAAGTCTCAGATGAGGGACTCCTCGTCATCACCGACCAAACGAACTTAACTTGCCCAAATAAAGGACAAACCAGGCGAGACCAAAGTTTCAGATTCAGCAGCTTCTGGCGGCGATGGCCGACGTTCGACACTGCAAGGAGACCCAATCATCAACACCGACAACGAACAACAAAAACAACAAAAAAGAGTTCTGAAAACCCTAAACATATTTTGAAGAGACAAGGAGAGAAAAGGGCAACATAGGCTGTCGAACCAACGCCATCAGCACCAAAGGAGAGCTGAAGGAGGCGTTGACGCCACCAAAGGCGGTCGACCGACCACCGACGGCGTCGAAGACGGCAGATCTAGGTCGATTTAAATACGAACCGCCAGCCACAGTAGCTGCGATACATGGCTCCACCGGAGATGCCACCGACAACATAGACCCCTCGTAGTTAGTGGTTGGCTATCGGCGATCGGCGATGGGCGGTTGGCAGAAGCCACAGCCGTCACCCTCTCTCTAGAATAAAACGAGAGGGTTAAACCAGAGTGACAATATCTAGGTTTTTTCCCCTTTTTGTATCTCTATAAAGACATTTGGAGAGGGGGTAAAATGTAAATCTTACAAACTACTATGGCCATAACGTTTGACGTGTGTCCCACTTGCTTTCTAAAGTGGGTTAAACGTACCAGCTACAGAGGCACGTGTAAGAAGGAGGATGCAAGAGGATAGATTAGTGGATGCAGGTGATTGGCCAAGTAAATCACTCTCATCTTGACCTTAGATATCAAAACAAACGGTGAGGATTTCAAATATTACTATTCCTTCCCCTTCTCTTTTAATATAGAGTATAATTTCATTAGATTATAATATTCTTCTCCCTTCTAAATT
Source organism: Flaveria linearis (assembly GCA_024085815.1). NCBI lineage: Eukaryota > Viridiplantae > Streptophyta > Magnoliopsida > Asterales > Asteraceae > Flaveria > Flaveria linearis. The sequence goes on from CM044002.1 coordinate 96,255,367, forward strand.
TTAATAAACTGTTTCTAAATTTCACTAGAAATTAAATAACGCGTACCAAGAGAATTGCATGAAAGATGAGAAGTTCAAAAGTAAGTAATAAAGAAAGTGATTTGCAGTGTTTCTAAAGTCGAATCATGCAACAAAACGTTCAACTTACCAGTCCACTAGTTAGATTAATCCCAAACATAAACATTCACACTAAGATAAAGAAACAAAACATAAAATAAACAACACAAGGATTATTTTCGGGTTTAGATTTGTCTACAAGGTTTATTGTAGGAGCAAATTGGTTAATTGACAGTGTTCAGTAGAACAATCCTCAAGTTTAGACCCGTGTCATTGTTGTGCTTGCTCACTGTTACGATTTGCTTTTTGTTTGCTGTTTGAGATGGCTGAAGACGGGAAGGTTGTGATTGAAAAATTTAACGGTTCTGATTTTAGTGGTGGAAAATGCAAATGGAAGTATTGTTATGCTAAAAGGACTTGGATATGGTACTAGAAGAAAAATCTGAGGAAATAAAACAAGCTGATTGGGAATCAAAGGACAAGAAGGCTCGTGCAGTTATTACATTGGCTTTGATTAAAAAATATTGCTTTTAACGTCATTAAGGAAACCATGGCTTGCGGTATGATGACTGTTTTATCAAATATGTATGAGAAACCGTTTGCGGCGAATACGGTTTTCTTGATTTTGGGGGCTGATGAACACAAGAATGAAAGTTGGAAGCTCAGTGATTGCTCACATTAACAATCTAAATTCAATATTAACAAGACTTGTATTTGTTGGAATTAATTTTGATGATTAAGTTCAGGCTCTACCACTGTTATCATCTCTGCCTGATAGTTAGTCAGAAACTGTGGATGCAATTTCAAGTTCTGTGGGGACTAAGGTTTCACTCTTAATGGTATTCAGGATCTAGTTATAGGTGAAGAGATCAAAAGAAAGAACTCGAATGAATCATCCAATAGTGAGTTGTTAAATGTTAGCTGGGGTCATGGTAATAACAGGAATAGTAGGAGTCGAGGAAGGAGTTAATCTAAACCTAGAAAGAATGTGAAGTGTTAGAGATGCAATAAGGTGGGACATGTTAAGAGTAAATCTTCGAATAAGAAAGAATTAAACACTGCTCTTGGGGATGTTTCTGATGATGATGCATGATTACTTAGTGTGGAAAACAGTGTGGACTCTTGGGTTATGGATTCAGGGGCTTCGTTTCACGCCATGGACAAAGGGGAAACGATGATGAATTTGAAACATGGTGATTTTGGAAAGGTATGATTAGCTAATGACGAGATACTTAAGGTAACATGCATGGGTGATATTAATTTGATTACTTCATTGGGTACTGTATGGGACCTAAAGAATGTCAGGGTGATTCGGGGGCTAAAAAAGAAACTGATTTCAGTCAGTTGGATGAACAAGGACTAGAAGTGAGGTTTGGTAGTGATAAATGGAGGGTGATCAATGGTAATCTGATTATTGCTCGTGGTATGAAGCGTGGGTCATTGTATGCTGAGGGATGTATGATCGTTTTAGTTAAGCATGACAAAATCCGGTTCGCTAAATCTAGTGCTAAGAGAGTTCCTTTTGCAAACGTGAAGTTTGGAGCAGGGATGCTAGGTGAACAAGTTCGAAAGTCTAAACCATTCAGGGGATTCGGTGACAGTGGGAGCACGAGACGTGTTTCGGGTACAATTACAAAGAACCATTAGGTTTTAAAGACTACGACTGAAAAATTCTCTCATGGTGATTGTTTGCTGAATTTGAAGAGTGATGGTGATCCTCGGTGTATCTTTGAATGAGGTGGAATGTCCAAACCGGTTAAGATTGAGGACGAGTCATTGGTGGGACTAGCCACAAGTGAGTTGGAGCTCGGGGGAGCTTCAACTAGCCATTTTGGTTCTTGATGAAAGGGGCTGCTGTAACTAGGAGATGTGATGAAGTCTTAGTTTGTTCTTTGGGTACTTAAGGCTTGAAAGACTTCTTTAAAGATTACTGAAGTTACTAGACGACTGGGTTGCTTTGTACTTGAATGGCGGGCTAGGATTTATCTCAAAGCCTTTAAGTGGGAGTTTGTTGGGTTTGTGAAGGCTTTGCGCTTGGGCCCAAGTTTAGTTTTCTTGTTTATTAAGTTATTAACCCTAATTAGTCTCTATATATATCCATGTTATGTCTTGTAATCTTTTGTATTGAACAAATAAAGAAAACCCTAGTTGCAGCCCGTGGACGTATGCCATTAACCAAACCACGTTAAATCCTTGTGTCGTTATTTTCTGTTTTCTACGTGATAATCGTTTGTGCGTGTTCATCTGTTGATTCCGCTATGCCGCTTGAGTCCTAACAAGCTTCACCCTTCAAGCCCAAATAGATCCATGCAAGCCCAAGCTACTCTTAGCCTAAGTTCATGCACACATAAAAGGTCCAAAGCCCACGACCAAACATATAAAACGAATAAAAGTATTAAGAAACTTATACAAAGAGTTAAAAATTCATAAGGAATTTATATTAGAGGTAACTTTGTAAAATGGTAAACAACTTTCAAAAGTGTTCCAGTTAGGTAACTTAAGTTTTAAAAGTGTTCCAATTAGATTACTCAGTTTTTATATTTTATATAAATTGTAAGGCCCCGTTCCCGAGACCTCACAGTTAGACAATCATAACATTTTTATATAAAACCATGCACATTTCATGCACATAATATCTAAAACATTACATGTTTTATAAGATTAAGCAGCGGAATTAAGTAAACAAAACCATTCATTTCATTGATAATTACTGTTATTAAGTAATACAACATTGTTTAAGTTACAAAAGCATCGTTTAATTGCATTACAAAAATACAATATCCTTTGTTAGATCTAGAAAGAATAGGTCTAGATCAATTTGTATAGGCTTAGAACTTTAATCAGTTCTTATAATAAATGATTGTAACTGGCTATCATTATGTATGCATTAAGTATATAGGTTAACCCATATATATGTGTTGCTTAATGTGTATGATGACAGGGAAAAACAATATACTTGGTGAATTCTTGTAATCGGCTAAGTGTAAGAAACATCTACAGATGAATAATTTTGTTAATCCGTAGGTATGTTTCTTACAAGACGACTTCCATAGTTTGTCTACGGATGAACATTAGTATTCACTGATGATCTCAAGATGAAGTGAAGACTCCTATGGAAGTACAAGCTCCTACGGAAGAACAAGAGTTCCTGCGGAAGACAATATTCCTACGGAAGATGAAGACACTTGTATGAATTTGATAAGTTCAACAAGTCAACAAGTCAATTACAAATCCCAAGAGATCCGGTGTTTCCTTAACTGACTCATAATTGCCTATAAATATGAGTCCTAGGTTTCATATCGAGGGGAATACAATAGCAACATTGTGGCAAACACACATCACATCATAAAATCAAACCCTAGCCGCCGTCATATCAACAACAATAATACGTTCGAAGAATCATTGTTCATAGCATTCTTAATTATTCTTTTGTAATCATTATTCAGTATTAATGAAATTCATTTAAATTAATTCTTGTCTGCTTATTTATTACTTATACATAATTGTGTTCATCATAACAAGCTTTAATTGTTGATATTAAATTATCAATTAAAAACAATTAAACAACAGTTAATGATTATTCCGCATTCATTGTCGTGTCTTTATTTTAATACTGATAATTCCTGATTGCGATCCTAGTATTCACAGGTGGTATCAGAGCCAAGTGCTCATTGATTTAGATCGATTGATCTATCAGTATTAATATTGTTTAATTGTCTTTTTGTTTAATCAATAAAACCGTGTTTTATCTTTCAGCAAGCACTGTTTCATTGCTTGATTAATTTAGATCTCTATTCACATTAATTGAATAGTAGATCTGAGTTATTGATAGATTAGTTCACAGTAACAGTTATAGTTAAATTCATAAAATTTAACTAAAATGAGTACCTTTGGTGGATCATACCAACCTCCAAAGTTGGAAACAAAGGCTGATTTCAAATCCTGGAAAATCAAGTTTAGGAATCATGTAAATTACACTGATTCTGACTTGTGGGAATCAATAACTAAAAGTCCTTATATTCCACCCACCCTTGGGCCGAATTATAATGATAAAATCAACCCATAAGTACTAAAGATTTGTCACCTGATGATGTCAACAAGGTCAAAGTTGATATCAAAGCATATAGTCTGCTTAGTATGGCTTTACCTGAAGAGATCTTAATCAGGTGTAAGAACTACAAAACAGTTAATTTCTTGTGGAAGATACTTCATACACTCTGTGAAGGGAGTGATGAAATTAGAAGCATTAGGAAAGACACCCTACGTTCACAATATGAAACCTTTCATCATATTGAGGGTGAATCAATTCCTCAACAACTCCACAGATTCATGCAACTGGTAACTAAGATGAACATCTTGGAGTTGAAATACACTAATGAGGAATTAAACAAAAAGATGCTCCATACTTTGCCTGAAAGTTGGAAGCAAACTGTGTCCATGTTCAAGAACACTATAGATCTCAAATCAACCGGTTTAGATACACTGGTTGCCAAAGGGAAGGCTCTTGAAATGGATGAAAAATCAAGAAACAAGAGTGTGAGAACCCATGTCTCACCCTATCATTTTAAAGAAACAAAAAGTGCAGGAAGTGCCTTTATTTCTAACAATGATAGTGAGAACTCTTGTACTTTGAGTGATGATAAAGAGGAAGTGATTTTCTATGCATCAAAGCCTTCAAAGAAATCATCTCAAAGTAAACATGGAAAGGACAAAGGAAGAACTGCTGACAGAAGAGATACATCTACAGCTCCAGCAAAGTCCTCACAACCGAATAATCAATCAGAACCCATTACTGTGATCCTGGATTCTGAAGAACAAAACGCAGCTTTTGTAGCTTTTAGTTCAAGCTTACTTAGGAAGCTTTCTAACATCAGCAAATATTTTCCAGCAAGACTTAGAAGAACTACACCCTGATGTAGTTGAGGAGATGGATCTCCAATAGCAAATGGAAATGATTGCGTATAGAGCCAAACAATATCTCAGAAGAAACAAAAACTTGGCTGCAGCAAGCAAAACATCAAAGATTGTTCTTGACAAGTCAAAGGTAAGATGTTTCAAGTGCAATCTCTATGGATATTTCTCTAGAGAATGCAATCAACAATCAAATCCGGACTTGAGACAACATCAGCAGCCTAGGTCTCATCAACATCAATCTCATCAGCAATCAACTTCTCAAAGATCTTTCAGACAACCTCAGCTAACAAATTCATCCCCACCAGCCACTAATGACTCAACAGGACCTAGTAATTCAAAGAGTCTGGGCTGATCATACTACAAGATGGAACATGTGACTGGAGTATGTATGAGAAGGAAGTTATGGAAGAGAATCAAACTTTGATGGCTCATATGGAAAACAAAGTTCCACCAATGGCTAGAGAGGTAAAAGAAATATTATGTTCATCATTATGTGTTAAGGAAGTTGAGAGATATAGAGTCCATGCTCAACAATTGGCTGATAAAGTAAAAGAAACCATGCTTTTGAATGAATCTCATGTAAGAGAACATAAATTATGTCAAATCAAAATTAACTCTTTGCAAAAGAATTTAGAAAAATTTGTTTTAGAAAACTACAGCTTAAAAGCCCAAGTTGAGCATCTGACCACTTCCTTAACCAAATACATAGTTGATCATGCATCAACTGAAGTGAAACTTCAGAAGTTTCAACTTTCATCTCAGCAATATGAGAAGTTGTTAAATTCTCATATTGAATCAAAGAATAGGTATGAGTTGGGATATAATGTTATTGCACCTCCAATAAATGATAGCTACACAACTCTACCTGAAACAATGACAAACACTTTGTCAAATCATTTTTTGCCAAGCACCAAGTTTGAAACAAAATCTAATCAGCAAAACACTAACAATGAAACTGAGGTGAGTGAAACTGAGTCTTCTGAATCAGAAAACTTTAAACACAATGACTCAGATTTTGACTTTGATAAATGTGATGACTTGGATGATTCTGATGAACATGATGATGATCAACTGAACATTGGTAAGAATGTTGCTATTGAAACTGTTCTTCCAAAAGTACTTGAAGAATCAAAACTGTAATATCCTCCAAAACAAAGAAACATGTTGAATACTATCTGCAAGAGGATTGCTTAACTAAATGAAGGACTTCAAGAACTTAATCAGCATAAAAATTCTTCAATAAACGGATTTGATCAGTGCAGATCTGCTGAGGAGGTACCCTTATCCCATGTAGATAAAGGTAAGAAGAAACAATCAACAATGAAGAAGCAGAAAATTACTTCAGTAGAAGATCTGCGGAAGGCAAAATCTGCTGAATCCGTAGAACATCTACGGAAAGCATAAACCAAATCTATGGAAGAGGTACCAAAGAGAGAAACTGCCAACAAACCTAATCAGAAAGTGTTGGATCTCAAGCAACAAAAGTCATCAAAAGTTAAACAAGAATCATTTGATAGTGCTTAAAGCAAAAGCAAGGATAAATCAAGTGCTCCATTGGAAAAGGAGTTGAGGACTCACAAGCTGAATAAGAAAAAGAAGATAGTTGAGTCTGAAGAAGAATCTGAGGAAATGTATTGCAAATGGTGTGATATGAAAAATCATAATACTGATTATTGCTACTTCAGCAGTTATTGTTCCATTTGCAATATGAATAATCATATGACATCTGATTGCTACTTCAACAAATATTGTGCAATCTGTAACAAAAATAATCATTCAACTCAGGAATGCTATTTTAACAAAAAGAACAAGACAAAAAGCACAAAGAAGTCAAAAGCTAAACTGATTGAATCAGACTCTCAATCCACTGAAAGTCAAGAAGATTCAAAACCAAAGAAAGTGCAACAAAAACAAAAGTCTAAACCAAAACATAAATCATTTGCTGAGGATAAACTATTAAAGAAAAGAATATCAAGTCAATCTAAAACATCTCATAAAAAGGTGGACTTGACTGACAAGAAGTCAAGTGTTGATGATACTTTCTTTGATAATTTTGAAAAGGGAACACATGTGACTCAATCAAAATCAAAAGATGATAACACTTTCACAAATCAAGGTTCATCTTCAAAATCAAAACATCAATCAAAGAAAGACAAGGTGAAGGAAGAAGAGATTGAGAAACCAAACTCAAAATTAACAACCTCATCTTTAACAGAATCATCCTCACCACTACCAACTCAAAATGAATCAGTTAAGCCTAAAATTAATACTAAAACTTCAAGACTGATTGATGAAGGAGTAACAATTTTAGACACTGCTAGCAAACCCAATATTATTAAGGCTAAACACTGTTGGCAAACCCAATTTCATTAAGGCTTGGGTTGTCAATACTAATTAATCTCTTTATTTGTGCAGGAACAATCGTGGAGAGCTGACAACAAGTGGTATGTTGACAGTGGTTGTTCCAGGCATATGATAGAAAACTGTTCTCTTCTCCATGAATTCAAGCATAAAAATGCCTCATATGTGACATTTGGTGGGGATAAGAAGGGAGGTAAAATAGTTGGTGAAGGAATGGTAACTAATGGTGTGCTCATATTTGAGAAAGTAAATTATTGTGAAAATTTGCAGTATAACTTGTTAAGTGTATCTCAAATTTGTGATCAAAACTACACATCATTATTTGATAACGCTAATTGTTACATTCTTAAGCCAGGTTTTTTAGTTCCAGCAGAATGGATCATTCTTAAAGCATCAAGAAAAGAAAACACTTATGTTTTGGATATGAACAACACAACACTCACAAGCCATGAAACATGCCTGCTATCTAAGTCTTTAGAAGATGAATCACAATTGTGGTATAGAAGCCTTGTTCATTCCAACATGAATAATATGAATAAATTAGTGAAAAATGACTTAGTCATTGGACTACCAAAGAAAGAGTTTTATTGTTCAAATCATTGCTCTTCATATTATAAAGGAAAACAACATAGAGTGTCTCACAAATCCAAATTTATCAGTACCAACACTACACCACTCAAATTGCTTCACATGGACCTTTTTTATCCAACCAATGTGATGAGCATTGGAAAAAGGCAATATTGTTTAGTGATAGTGGATGATTTCACTAGATTCACCTGGGTCTTTTTCTTAAAACAAAAGAGTGAAACATCTGAAACATTAATGGACTTTGTGATCAAGATTGAGAATCAACTTGATTTAAAAGTTAAAATTTTTAGGAGTGATAATAGGACTAAATTTGTTAATACTGATTTAGATTCTTTTTGCAGTAATAAAGGTATGCAAGGCAATTTAGTGCACCTAAAACTCCATAACAAAATGAAGTTGCTGAAAGAAGGAACATAACTCTCATTGAAGCAGCAAGAACAATGCTAGCTGACTCTCAGTTGCCTATCACATTCTAGGCTGAAGCTGTGAATACATCATGCAATGTTCAAATCAGGATATTAATTTTCAAAGAACATAACAAGACACCTTATGAGCTTTTATTCAAAAGAAAACATTTTATAGGATATCTTAAAGCTTTTGGGTGTCATGTATCTGTGTTAAACACAAAGGAACAATTGAAAATTTTCTGAGAAAGCCTATGATGGTTTCTTTGTTGGAACTCTTCCACATCTAAATCATATAGGATCTGCATTCCATAACATAACATTGTGGAAGAAACCCCGAATGTTTCATTTGATGAATTATTATTTACCAAATCTGTAAAAGGTTCATCATAGTTGTTTGATATAGATGCATTAACAGATTCATTTAACTCTGGGTATTTGATCAATGCAGGTTCTACTGATACATGTTATCCATTTGTTGCTCCAAATTTGAATGAAGTATCACTATTAGTTGATCCTCCAAGACCATAAACCTCAAGTGTCATGGATCAAGAAACAACCAATATACCAATTCAGCAAAATGGATCTACATCCGGAGATGGCAACCCTCCATCCGCAGTTAATGACAATGCATCAGCAGATGATCATCCTTCATCCGGAGATATGAATAATGCTCCAGCAGATGCTCCAAACATTAAAGAAGATCCTTTGCATTCACAAGACTTGTCAGCAGCCTAACAAATACCATCCGTAGATGTTGATGTAACTCCTACGGATGAACAAAACACTTCGGTAGAAGTTCCTGCGGAAGACATTCATAATGTAGCTGATGTACCAAATAAAGATCCTATTATTTCAAATGCTAAACATGAGGAACACTTTGATTACTTCATTGACTCATCATCACAGCTGAATCCATCTGCTCCAATGGATATGTCTAACTTGGAATCAACCATCTCGGTTGATTCTATTTCAACAACCAGAATTCACAATTCTCATCCATCTGACAATATAATTGGAGATCTAAATGCAAGAACTACAAGAAGCAAAGAGGGAGCTGCAAACATTTGCTTGTTTACTTTCCTCCTGTCTCAAGTTGTTCCTCCAAACATAACAGCTGCTCTAAAGGATAATAGCTGGATTGAAGCTATGCAGGAAGAGCTTCAACAATTCAAAAAGAAGAAAGTGTGGTATCTTGTTGATTTGCCTGAAGGACAACATCCAGTTGGAACAAGATGGCTCTTCAAAAACAAGCTAGATGATATAGGTATAATTGTGAGAAACAAAGCTAGACTGATTGCTCAAGGATGCACTCAAGAAAAAGGAATAGACTATGATGAAGTTTTTGCACATGTTGCAAGAATTGAAGCAATCAGAGTATTTATAGCCTATGCTTCCTACTAGAAGTTCATTATCTATCAAATGGATGTCAAGTGTGCCTTCCTTTATGGAAAAATTGATGAAGAGGTCTATGTGGCTCAACCTCCTGGCTTTGAAGATCCTGACTACCCACATAGAGTCTACAAGCTAGACAAAGCTTTATATGGCCTTCATCAAGCACCAAGAAAAAGGTATGAAACATTATCATCTTTCTTGCTCAAGCATGGATACAAAAGAGGGACTATTGATCAGACTCTCTTTCTCAAACAAGAACATCAAGAACTTTGGTGGTTTAAATATATGTAAATGACATCATATTTGGATCAACCAACAAGAGGCTCTGTGTGAGTTTTGAAAAGTTAATGAAATCTAAATTTTAGATGAGTTCAATGGGAGAATTGACTTTCTTCCCTGGCCTACAAGTTTATCAAAAAACAGATGACATTTTTATCAATCAAGAGAAGTACATATATCAAATATTGAAGAAGTACAATCTTGCTAATACATCTTTATGTAAAACTCCTGCTTCAATAATAGACAAGATTATACCTGATCCTACTGGAAAATCTGTCGATCAAAGATTGTATAGATCTATGATCGGATCGCTTATGTATCTAAACTGCCAGCCGACCTGATATAATGTTTGCTATGTGTGTTTGTGCCAGGTATCAATCTAATCTAAAAGAGTCTCATCTAAATGCTATCAAGAGAATTTTCAGATATTTGAAGGGAAACCAGCTCTAGGACTGTGGTATCCAAAAGATGGAGATTTTAGTCTCTACTCATACTCAGATAGTGACTTTGGAGGATGTAATAATAACAGAAAATCCACAACCGGTGGCTGTCAATTTTTAGGACCAAGACTTGTTTCATGGCAGTGCAAAAAGCAAACAAATGTCTCTGTATCCACGGCTGAGGCTGAGTACATAGCTGCTTCAGCTGGTTGCTCTCAAGTTCTTTGGTTGCAAAACCAATTACTTGACTATGGTTACAATTTTCTTCAAACACCAATTCATATTGATAATTTAGCTTCTATGTTTATCACTGCTAACCCAGTTCAATATAGCAAAACAAAGCATATTGAAATTAGATATCATTTTCTGAGGGATTGCTCAGAAAAGGGATTAATCAAGTTAATCAAAGTGGATACAACAAATCAGCTTGCTGACTTATTCACTAAAGCCTTTGATTCAGTTAGATTTAAATTTCTAATTGAGTCTTTGGGTATGATTAACTTAGATTAAATTATCATAAACAAAGAAAAGCATGTGACTGTCCTTGTACATAGTAATCTATAAAATCCAAAAACGTTCAGAAAACAATATAAAAATACAAAAATATAGTCTTTCTTTATTGTGTCTTTTGTTTTAGCATGTTGTATGTATGGGAAATGATAGTATACTATGCCTTTGCTTACTTCATGAAATCAACTAACTTTAAATCTGATCAAAAGCATTTTGATATGTGAGTAGGTTCATCTTGAGTGGAAACTACACTAAGAGCATGCCAAACATAATGAAAACGTAACTGTTTGTGGGAACTCCATTTTAAGGATCAAGCAAGTAAGTCTTATCCTGATGTGATCAAATCACTCACCCAAGCACAGTATGTAAAACACTTTATAAACTTCTATCTTCGCCAATCATATTCCCTCTATTTTGTGTAAACAAAGACCCGGGTTTATGACTTAGAGTATGATCTTCATCCTCTCTCTGTTTTGTGTAAACAAAGACCTGGGTTGAAGGCACCTCTGTTTTATGTGAGTAAAGACCTGGTGACCTTATGAGGATCATATCTCAGCTCTCAAAAGAATCCATTATGATCAACTATATATTATCTAAAAGAGCATTAACAACAAAAGCATTTATGAGACTACAAAGCTATCTCAAGATAGAATTTATAACTTAATGTACATAATCTCTAAGTGTGAAAAAGTGATGATTTGACTCACAAACGGAGGACAAACTCTAATGAGAATTGAATGTGGAGCACATAACAGTTAATCACTAATAAATCTTAAAACATGATAAATAGCATGGCTAGTTGATACAATGCTCTTGTATGGATTTAAGTGGAAATATATACTTCCAATCCGGTGTTACATCAGATCATATCTCATCGAAATAATCAAAAAGAGAAGGAGCTTATTGTGATAGTATGATCCGCTTATATATATGCATGCTTGTACTAACTAAGTCTGTTTGATTGATTTTTCTTTTTAACTGATTACATCATTTTTGGACTGTCATATGCCTTTCATCCTAATTTTGCATGTAAATTTATGATGAATGCAACAACTTATCATTAATCACAAATTTAGGGGGAGTAGGTAATACATGAAAAACAATAAAATCTGAATTTTAATCAAAAAAATCTTTGAAGGAATTGAAAAATAATAAAATCTAAGTTTTAATCAAAAAAATCTTTAAAGGAATTGGAGCTAAACAATAAAATTTGAATTTAATCAAAAAAAATCTTTGCAAGAATTGAAAAACAATAAAATCTGAATTTTAATCAAAAAAATCTTTGTACGAATTGGAGCTTGAGCACTAACTTGGCTATCGGATATAGGAAGTTTTTTAAAATATAAATCTTCTTATACTCAATTATCATGCAAACAAAGTCAACAAAGTCTAACAGCAATAAATGGTTCTATCACTTGATTAGAATCATACAATTAAAGTTTCAGTGAAACTTCAGCATCCGCAGAAGCAACAGTGAAACTTCAGCATCTGCAGAAGCAACAGTGAAATTTCAACATCAGCAGAAGCAACAGTAAAAATGTGTTAAATTATGACCGTCCGTAGAATTGGTAAACTACGGATGTATTGATAATTTTGAAAGTATAATCCATGTTCATATAGTGGTAATCTATGGATAATTAAGATATACTTGATCTACATTTATTTATAATTATGTTTCAGTATTTCTCGATTAAGGCATCTGCAGATGTTATGGTTCCACAGATGTCCTGAGGAAGATATGAAATCTACGGAATAAATGAATGCAATAGAAATGGGTAAAAAAGGAAGTGGGACCCATTCTATTAAATAAATAAAATTAATATGTCTCGAGTATAAATGAGGTTTTTGACTTAAAGATTTCATTATTCATTTTTCAGAGCACTTTTCACTTTTCAGACTTAGAAAAGCACACCCACTTTCCCCCTTTCACAAACATTCAAAATTATCGAGATAAAATCATAAAGAATCACATTATCGTGATCAGAGATCATTGTTTCGAAGGTAAATCATGTCCTGATCAGCAACAATGAACTGTTTGATTGCTGATTTGTGTTGAAACTGTTCATATTCATGTCTGTAACACTAATACTAACATAATCTTGATTGTTTTTATGCACAGATGACGAATAGGTTTGCAAAAGAGCATAATGTGTGCGCATTCCTAAATGCTGATGATCCTGCATCAGAAGGATGTCGAGATATCATCAGATATCTTCGACGATCCAGGATTTTCTATGCCCTGACGGCAGAGCATGTGATTCATCAAGCTCACATTGTCGATTTCTGGAATTCGGCACGAGTAGAAGAATATGGAGAAGATGAAGTGATCATTGCTAAAATCCTATCTGAGAGAATAAGGATAGATGAACAAACGATCAGAAGATCACTCGAGCTGGGTGAACGAGAGGTGGGCCACCCAGATGTGTTCGAAAACGAATACATAGAAAAAGTCTTCCACCTGATGGGCTATGATGGTGATTTCGACAAGGGTGAGATCAAGAAGGGGAGATTATGCAAGCCCTATCATTTCCTGTGTCACACTTATCTGAAGTGCATCTCAAACAGGAAGTCAGGACTTGATAGGTTCTCAAGGCACATTTCTTCAGGCATAATAGGGATTTTTGAGGGAAGAACTTATAACTACTCAAAATACATCACGAACTGTTTGTGTGACCAAGTGAGATTGCAAAGGTCCGACAAGATGTATATGTTTCCAAGGTTCCTACAACTGATTATAAACGTTGAACTCCCCGGAATAGCAAGAGATGGAGATGTATTTGTACAAGCTCACTTGGGTAGGTCTGTGCTAAACAAGATAAGTGGAAAATACCAAGGGGAAGACATGCCAATGTTTTCCCATGTGGTGGATGCACATGCGGACCTTCCACAAGAACTGGTATGGGTAGATCAACAAGGAGAGTCATCTACAGACTCTGTACAAGCCTCATATTCTCCCCATCAAACACCCATTTACTAACATCAATCTCCAGCCAGTGTAAACCCCCAACCCATCTCACCTATTCAACATCATCAATCTCCACAACAACTATCAGCATCCGCACAAAACACGCAGCCTATCTCACCTATCTCACAAGAATCACCACCACAGTCTTAATCAGACACTTAAAATACTCAGCCAATCTCTCCAATCCAAAATCAATCATCTCTTCATCCACTCTCTGAAACACCAAAACATCAGACTCCTGAGAGTGCTCATACTGAGCCTATACACATAACTCAGTCTCAGAACTCATTGTACTCTGGTGAGACTGAGTTAATATCTCAAGCAAGCACCATTCCACTCTCAGTATCTAACTCTTAAAACCAAGTGTTGTCTGATCATACTAAACTCATATCTCCAATCCCTGATCCTCAGCACATATCATAGCATCAACTTCAAGAGCATGCAGATTAAACTAGTAAGCACTGCTCAAGTTCAGCAAGTGTAGCTGCCACTGAAGTCAATGATAATGAGACTGCTACTAAACCTATAGAAGAAGAAGAAAAGGGCAACTATATGGATGTTATTGCATACCATGAAGAGGGTCTAAGTGATAAGGACATCCCAGTGAGCAAGAGTTATCTGGTGGCTGAATACAATAAACTGGTGCTCAAGTCCAACAAAAGGAAACAAAGAATACAAGAATTAAAAGGAATTATCAAAGAAAAGGATGAAGAGCTGATGAAGCAAGAAACAAGGATTAAAAGACTTAGAGAAGATGCACAAAGCAATAATGAAGTGATCGATGCATTAGTTCAACATGAGAAAGAATTAGTTGAGTCTGTGAGATTTGAGAAATAGGAGAAGGAGAAGATGGCTTTAAAGGTTGAACATATCACTATGTTAGGACCATTTATATACGAAGTACTAACTGATTCTGCGTGTATACCAACTCAAATAGTGCGGAATCCTATTTGATTGGCGATCAAATCAGGGAGAACACAGTTAAGAACAATCTAACGATTAATGAAACGTTCCGAATGATTAGAGAACGATCAACTGTGATCTATGAACTTGGAACAGGTTTTCTTAAGCCTCTGGACGGCTAGGGTACGATTATGTGCGTAGGTATTTGAATTCTTTTTTTTCCACAAATTAAGTGGTATTTATAGGTTAGGGTTTTCCATTCATACGACTGAACCATTAGCATGGTTCAATCGTGCGACTGAAGCATGCGGTTGATCCATCCACACGACTGAAGGTCCAATCGTGCAACTGAGTCAATCTTACGTCACAATCGGGCGACTGATCCAGTCTCCTGGTTCAGTCGTGCGACTGATCCATTAGCATGAAGTATTCATGCGTATGGTCCATTCGCATGGTCCATTCGCATGAGAACTTCACACGATTAAGTTTATAACTCTGGATTTATCTCAAACGCGAAACAGAGTCTTATAACATTTTGAAACTTGAGGGCTTGTACAATGTCTTGCGAATCATAAAACAGTGGCCACTTGTACAATGTGTATACATCATCAGCAGACAAGTTATTCAGCCACATTGGGTCAAATACCCGAATAGTATCTATTTGGCTCTCTTTTTGCAAGACTATAACAGCTTCACTTGTTCTCTAATCATAATACCACCACTTGAAGTGTGGAGTGAAGTCCAGTGGCATTTCCCTTAGAGGGATTCTTGACGTTATGCATGGAGGACTCCAATTCAACACTACCTTAGGCTTTCCAGTAATGGAATCAACTTCAGACCTTCTGATATACTTCGTCGGTTGTTGAGGTCTAAAATTAACCCACCTGGTGTGGTATTCTCTCCTCAATGTAGCCTCAAACCAGCCTGACTTCTTTCTCGGGTCAGCATACAGTAACATTAAGCGTGCCAGCTGGTTGAGCTTAAAACCGAGAAGAGTCTTTAGATCATGTGGGAATCTGAAGTACTATATTCCCTTCTTCCTCTTGACAACATAAACATTTAGATCCTCAAAATATGCCCACGCTATAATCTTTCCTGACACCTTTAGATGCTTCTTCACTTTGTAGAGCTTGGAGTAGGCAGTCGGCTTTGGAGCAGTGCGTTGGGCTCGGATCTCTGCAAAACAAGCCGCCCATTCAGCCTTCTTTATTTCAACATCGGCGTCCGAGGCTTGGGCTTGGATTTTTGACTTCTCTGGCTCCTTCTCCATCATATCCAGTTTGTCATATGTACCACCGTCGAGAGTATCCCTAAAGTTAGGAACCACATTTCCCTCTCGATCAGTATATTCTGGATAATGCTGGGCTGTGACGTCTTCAATCTCTATTTCGTCCACATCATTAAGCTCGTCGTCACTAGCCACGTCAACGGTAGGGGCATCCTTAACAATTTCATCCGGATTTAGCCGGAACATCTCCGTAAGTTGCTCATTAGTAAGGTCATGAATTATTTCTCCTTCTTCAGGAGTATAACTCACAGACCTCCTAACAATCCCTTGCAAATCAAGTATCATAGTGAATTGAGACTTGATTTGCTATGGGGGAGCAACATCATACTCGTCTTGCTGAGATGGTAGATCTGCTTGATTTAAACATTTAACACATCAATCATTTGTCAATAATCAAGACAGTTAAATATCAAATATATATAAACATTAAGTACATAAGTTTAATACATGATTCAATTACACAAGATTTAAAAATACATTAACATCTAAACATTACTTTTATCCTGAATCATGGGCTCTTCTGCAGACGGGGCAGTAGGTGGGGCAGAAGATGAGGCTCCTTGGTCTTGATTTCTCTTGGTACGTCTCTCTTGACCCTGAGCTGAGGTAGATGCAGCTGCATCTCCTTCATCATCATCATTATCATTCTGCCTTTCCCTTGTCTCTTCATCATCACTAGCCTCATCATCATCACTATCATCACCTTCACCATCATCATCATCATCATCTCCTTCTCTTATCTTGAGAGACTCATCATTTGATCCCTTGAGCTTGAGCATGATGGTCTTGTTGGAAGCCTCCAACTCTTCTATCTTCTTTGCTGATTGGACTTTATGCTCCTGGAGTTAGGCAATTTGCTGAGCTTGCTGTGAGATCTGTTATGCTTGGGTAGCATTTAGCTCCACAAGCTGACGTAGTTGGGCAGCCTTCTCTTCATCAGCAGCCAACAGCTTCAGCACCATACGGTTAAGTGCTGACAGCTGTTCCCCTACTCCAATGGGAGGTAGAAATGATCCTGCGGGGAATGTTTGGTGGAATGATGGTCCGGCTTGGTGGCTAGTGGTAGTAGTGGTGATAGTGGTGAATATGGGTGGTGGTGTATAAATGGGTGGTGAAGTGTAGGCTGTAGTATTGGAAGGTGGAGGTGTGGTAGTAGTGGTGGGGGTGTGGTAGTAGTAGTGGGTGGAGTGGTAGTAGTGGTGGGTGGTGTGATAGTATATAGTGGTGGTGGTGATCAATGTGAACCTGGGCCTCTTCCCCTTCTTGTCGTAGGGTTGAGCCATTCTCTTTCTCCTCGAGCCCTTGGATACAGTGGCTCCCACTTGGCTACTGGGCTCGTCTGGGGTGTAAGATGGATCAGTAGCAGCCTCCTCAGATTCACCCTGGCGTCCACCTACCGCCCTAATCCCTCTCTCGGTGGCAACCACCCTGCTGCCCACCGTTCGAGTCAACGGCTCCTCATCCTCCTCCTCATCCTCCTCCTCATCCTCTTCATCAGGTCGGAAGTCCTGATGGAATCCCGCAGCCTCTGCTCCTCCTCGGGTGGATGATGGAAATGTCACATCAGTAGTAGTGGCCCTAGATTGGATGGGGCCAGCATCTCCACCATCACCGCTATCATCATCATCAGAATCATCAGCGGGGAGCACAATCTGCTCGGTGTCTGAGTCACTGTCATCATGGCGCCACTTCCTCCGAGCTGGAACCACATAATCCTCACGGGCCATATGCCCAAACAGTCGCCTGACAGGGGGTTTCACCTGCTTCCCCCTGTACACCTTCATCCTGCCTAAGGTGGTATCATCCATCACCTCAAGCACCACGGCATCCTCCTTCTCATTTGGCAGCAAAGGGAGCTTCTGGTCAATAATCATCTACATAAAGTGAGGGTACATGCAAAAGCCCTCCTTGCCCTTCGACTCGATGTTCTCCACCAGGTAGGTGAATATCATCCTCAAGTAGCTGAACGGATGGTTCAGCACCAACGCCACATAGGCGTTCTGAATCTGATCAGACAGCTCATCGAAGCTTCCCTTCCTTGAGGCAATGCACTTAAGCAGCACATGGGCTAAGTACTTAAACTGGGGGCACAGGTTGCTCTTGTTGAGCACACCTGCGTTAATATCCCCCGAGTACTTGGCCCACAGAAAACAGCCTCGTACAGTCAGTGGGTGTAGTCGTGTAGGGCAGTCAGCATCATCCCCAAACTCCAAGACTATCTTGAGATCGTCCTCAATGATCTTTATAGCCTGACAAAAAATGGAGCTCCTGATACAGTGGGGCTCTGAGGACCTGTCGACAACAGCGCTTTCCTAGAAAGTCTGCTGAACTGAACGGTACGGAGTGCACGGAGTCGATATAGCACGGAAGATCCTCGATCTCCATAAGAATGTAATAATACCCGAGAAATCAGTCGCGTTTTGGGAGGTCAGATCCAGATGAGCACAAATGTTATGCTTTGTGCTCATAGTCCAACGACTAGCCATCTGTTACATAATGTAAATAAATGTTAGTGTATGTCAATGAGTAACAATTTGATTCATTGGACTTGAAATCTTCTATTCTGTCATGCAAATGAACTGTGTGACTGAGATCTAGTCATGCGAATAAGCACATACATATGACTGAGCATGTGACTGGGCTTAGTCGTATGCTATCCCATGCGTTTACATCAGTCGTGCGACTGAACTCATATACATGGTTCAGTCGTGTGATTGAGCCATTTGTCTAGCTCAGTCATGCGTTTAAACCATTCGCATAGCTCAGTCGTGCGATTGAAGTTCATCAGGGTGTCCATTCGTATGACAGACTGTTTTTTTTCAAATTCAAATTTTTAGCAAAACTTGATATTAGACTTCATGGTTTGGCTCATTAGTCTTGCAAGTGAACGACATAACATCAAATAACTTTTATTTGAACAATATACTTAGTTTTATAGGTTTCTTAGGCAAACTAAGTCTCGGTTAAGTTTAGGGCTTAAATTCAATCATTAGGGCACGAATTGATTGAACTTTGGAGTGAATATCATCGCGCATTACCTGGATAAACACTAGAAATCATTAGATCACAACAATCAGTAGTCTAGAACAGTCAGAAGAAAATTAGGCAGTGTAACGGTGCTTCGTGCGATAAAGTGAGCGATTGGGGTGAATGGGCGTCTGCGACCGACTCCACCTCTATTTATACTAGGGTTTCCTCCAGTCGTGCGACTGAACCTAGTCAAATACTTGATTCGTGTGACTGGCACCGTCCGTCACCTTCAGTCATACGACTAGGTGTCAGTCGTGCGACTGTCTCATTTGGTCACCTCCATTCATGCGATTGGTTCATTCTTGTGATCCAATCGTGTGAATTTACTCATGCTTATGGTCCAATCGCATGTCTGGTCAATATGTGTGGGTTAGTCGTGCGATTGGGCTCATAAGTGTGGTTCAATCGTACGGCTAGTCCGTACTCATGGTCCAGTCGTGCGAATGGCTCATACTTATGGTTTTGACTTTATGATCATTTGACACTTAGCCCTATCAACAATTGATAAAACATTTTGAGCATTCGATCATCTCAGACATGACCATTTTAACTTAGAGAACTTTTGATCACCTCAGACGTGATCCTTTTAACAGTAAAAGCATTTTGTCACCTCAGACGTGACCCTTTTAACATTTGAAAACCTGTTTGGTCAGCTCAGACGTGACCCTTTCTAGTGATTAAATCCCAGATAGAATTCCAATGAAAGCAACTATGGAGAAGCTGAATTAATGAGATCAAAGATAAGAAGAGAGAGAGAGAACTAACTTCAAAGACTTCAGAACTGCAAAGTCAAAGGTGATTGATGACTCTTCCAGAATTGATGAAAATACCAAAGCTCCAATGAAAATCAGAGTCTATCAACATCCCAAATACATAAAGAAAGTCCCAGTTCATGCTCCAGTTCCTCCAAATTCTTTGAAGCAATTTATCTCTTGGAGTTGTGAAAAGGATTCAGGTCAGGCTATGATCAAATGTATTGATAGGTCATATAGAATCATCGATCCAGCTGACTTAATGAAGTTTGGCAAAGACGACTTGAACAAGCTGCTACATTGTCCTATTTCAGCTGACGAGTCTGTTTACTTTTTATCTTGCCAATATGTTTGGATGACAGATCGGATCCTTAGAAATAAATGGTATGCATATTCTGGCACTTACAAGAAAGCTAATATTGATTTTGATTAAGAGTGTTTCACCGAGCCTAGGGGGAGATTGTAGAAGACTATAAAAGGCTCGGCAAAACAACGAAAGCTAAATGAAGGATTCAAGTGAAAAAGAAGAATTCACGTGAAATGCTAATCTCACGCGAGAAGCTGGACTCGCACGAGATGAAGATCCGCGCGAAATGACTTGTCACGCGAGAACTTTATGTTTTAGTATAAATATGTATTTTTCGCTTTTGTAGCAAAGTTTTATCAGTTTTCAGTTCAATTTACTCTGTAATTGTTCTGTGCATTTTCGCATAAGATTGTAATCATATTGATTATCAATTGAAGCCTTTTGATCATTGTTTGTCTTCTTCCAATCTCACTTATATTCCGCGTTTGTGAGATTGAGATCTTGGTTGATATTCTTGGGAATTGACCGAGTTTTACAAATCCCTACCGGCAGTGAAAGCTAAGTACTGATCTTCCATTTGTATAAACTTTAAGCTTTAATCTAAGATTTATTCACTTGTGCGAATGGAGATGCGCGAATGGGCCAAATGTGCGATTGAACAATGCGGATGGCTCAATCGTGTGATTGAACAATGCGGATGAGTCAATCGTGCAATTGGACAAGAACGACTGGACAATGCGAATAGAGTGTTCAGTCGTACGATTGGATGGGCGACTGAGTTCAATCGTGCGTATGGGATGCACGATTGAGTTCAGTCGTGTGATTGAGTCAATCGTGCAACTGAAGCTGCTGGTTTTTGAAAAATCGAAGGTTTTTGATATTATGACTCAAAAACACGAGTTTTCAAGAACCCTAATTTGTCGTATGCTGAAAAACTTAAACTTTTAGATCTAGAGACGTCGAAAACCCTGTTTTAACCAAAAAGATGGTGTTTTTGAATGAAAAAACGGGATTTTTACACCAAATGGATCGAATCACATGCAAAATCAAGAGCCAGAGCTCTGATACCACTTGTTAGGATCGTTTATGTATGGAGTACTAACTGATTCTGCATGTATACCAACTCAAATAGTGCGGAATCCTATTTGATTGGCGATCCAAAAAGGGAGAACATAGTTAAGATTAATCTAACGATTAATGAAACATTATGAATGATTAGAGAACGATCAACTGTGATCTATGAACTTGGAACAGGTTTTCTTGAGCCTCTGGACGGCTAGGGTACGATTATGTGCGTAGGTGTTCAAATTCTTTTTTTTCCACGAATTAAGTAGTATTTATTGGTAAGGGTTTTCCATTCGTATGACTGAACCATTAGCATGGTTCAGTCATGCGACTGAATCATTCGGTTGATCCATCCACACGACTGAAGGTCCAGTCGTGTGACTGAGTCAATCTTACGTCACAATCATGCGACTGATCCAGTCTCCTACTTCAGTCGTGCGACTGATCCATTAGCATGAAGTATTCATGCGTATGGTCCATTCGAATGGTCCATTCGCATGAGAACTTCACATGATTAAGTTTAAACATGTTTCTCAACTATATTTGGTGGAATTATGCAAACAAACACAAACCTATATAGTTAGTTCAATATGCGTTATCACATAATAAACAATGAAATATTAAACGTTATAAGCATCAACCACACATTTCATTTCATTTATACCCATTCAATTACATATACGTAAGACATGAAAGACATTTTACATTTAGCTCCTAAACTAGGTAAAAATGTATCAACACACTAACTCTCTCTCAACAAAATCTGATCTGATGAAGTTGAAAGATGAACGAATTGATGAGCTAAAGATGAAAATCTATGCTCTAGAGTCAAATGCAGCTCCATCAACACTTCAAACAAAAGAATCTTCTGAGGCTTCCAAGGGTTTAGTTCTATATTCAAGGAAGAGAAAGTACTTAGGTGCTGCCTAGAAGAAGATGACAAACATTGAAGATTCACCAAAGAAACCAAAGCTCACATTCCCTGAACACACTCCTTCAGTAGAGTTGTCTACTGTGAAGTCTATATTTCACAAGGAGAGTGATAGTGATGAAGGATGGAATGAGCTGACCAAGATGGACTCTCCAACCGAACAAAAAGGCTCAAAGGCTAATGATCTTCTGACAACAAAAGATATCTTGGAAGAGAGGCTTGAGTCAACCATGTTCATGACTCTTATCAACCATGGGTTTCCCTATGACATGGTTGAAAGGATGAATGTTACTGAATTGAAAGATCTGCTGAAAGAGTTTGAGCTTGCAAGATTTATGATCCCCAACTATGACTATGAAGCATTCACTACCTTTCAGTCAATTCAGAAGATCAAGAAAGAGTTAGGCCACTATGACACAGCTAAACTAAGCAAATACAATATGACTTGCTGGTTACAAGGTCACAACTACAAGCTACATGAGCTGAAAGGAAGAACACTTGGTGAGTTGAAAAGGATGATGGAGCATGTTATGAAGGTTGAGCTTGAAACTGGTGTAAGATTCAGAACTGAAGCTTCAAACCCTGCTATTGAACACCATAACAAGACAGCTGCTGAACCTGTGGTTGTAGAAAGCAATGATCAACACAAAGGGAAAGACAAACTGATCAGAGAACCAAGAGAAGTTATTCCAGGCAAAGTATGGCCACTTGGAATCACAATCAGAGAAATTACTAAATAGAAGTCTACTTTGATACAGCCGATTGATCATCTCACAACTCCCAGTTCTGTGGAAGAGAACAGGATTATGGCCTGGAATATGATCCAGAATGGGATTGTGCAGTTATTAAGAGAACATCTGGAAGAGTTGAATACTTCCATGATGTATTTTCAGTTTTGTGCTTGCCTGAATGTGATCTCAAAGACTTACAAAGCCTTATCATTTCTAACTACCCAATACACTCAAGAGGAAGAGACTTCTCAACTCTGGTGGGTAAACTAAAGACTAAGTTCACAGATGATGTGCTAACTGAGGCTTAAAGAGAAGATGCTGAGCACAAGAAGAGAATCAAAGGTCTAAAAAGGTTTAAGTCCAATGCCTCATAATCAATTGATGATGAATTTTTAAAGAGGGTTGGATACAACAACAGACAAACAGCAGCCATCAAGACTATTGAGGGAAATCAATACACATATCCTATAACAGAATGGGATATGTTGAAAAGACTAAGGAACTAGTGCTGCTGAGGAATGCTGACAACAAGAAGGCTGATAGAATCAGGATCTTTGATCCTGTGGAAATCAAACTACTACATCCTAGCTACACATCATACCTGCATGACAAATACTTTCCGAAGTTAACTGATGACAGTGCTCATAAAGACTTGTTCCTGCATCTGCATGTAATCCAAGTGATTGACAAACTCCATGCCAAAGCTTACAAGAGGATAAAACATAACGTTGGATTGTTGAAGGGGACAAACTTTGATGAAGTCTCAGAACTAAGAATCTCAGAGCAGGATGAGCTAGAAGTGGTGCACAATAATAATGTGTTGAATACACTCACAACTGAAGAAGATGTTCTAGGACTGAGCTTTGAAACTCTAAAAAAGCTCAGCAAGATGAAGATCAACTACAAGTATGATGATCAGAAGACTGTTGTGTCTTATTTCTACAACAAGATAATTGTCAGAGTGAAGGAGCTTTCAATTTTGAAGAACTGATTACAAGGATCTAAGCCTAAGGGGGAATATTGTTAGATCTAGAAACAATAGGTCTAGATCAATTTGTATGGGCTTAGAACTTTAATCAATTATTGTAATAAATGATTGTAACTGACTATCATTATGTATGCATTGAGTATATAGGTTAACCCATATATATGTGTTGCTTAACATGTATGATGATAGGCAAAAACAATATACTTGGTGAATTCTTGTAACCAGCTAAGTGTAAGAAACATCTACGGATGAACAATTTAGTTAATCCGTAGATATGTTTCTTACAAGATGACTTCCATAGTTTGTCTACGGATGAACGTTAGTATTCACTGATGATCTCAAGATGAAGTGAAGACTCCTACAGAAGTACAAGCTCCTACGGAAGAACAAGAGTTCCTGGGGAAGACAATATTCCTACTGAAGACGAAGACACTTGTATGAATTTGACAAGTTCAACAAGTCAACAAGTCAATTACAAATCCCAAGAGATCTGGTGTTTCCTTAACTGACTCATAATTGCCTATAAATATGAGTCCTAGGTTTCATATCGAGGGGAACACAATAGCAACATTGCGACAAACACACATCACATCACAAAATCAAACCCTAGCCGCCATCACATCAACAACAACAGTACGTTCGAAGAATCATTGTTCATAGCATTTTTAATTATTCTTTTGTAATCATTATTCAGTATTAATAAAATACATTTGAATTAATTCTTGTCTGCTTATTTATTACATATACATAATTGTGTTCATCATAACAAGCTTTAATCGTTGATATTAAATTATCAATTAAAAAAACAATTAAACAACAGTTAATGATTATTCCGCATTCATTGACGTGTCTTTATTTTAATACTGATAAATCCTGATTGCGATCCTAGCATTCACATCCTTAAGCATGAATGGATGTCAATCTTGCCCTGCCGAGTAGCCTCCCCACGTGCCATCCTCGGCAAATTTACCTGCCAACTGAAAATGCATAAAAGTCAGCGTTGCTGAGTGAGTCCTAGTTTTAAAACTGTTAAAATACCTTGTATAGTTTATATATGAAAATACCCTTTTTCAATAAAATACTTTCTTTACTTTGGTACGTGAGCATTCATCATATATACATCAAGATATAACCTTACTCATCCTTCATTATCGTACGTATTTGTTCATTTCATACTTTATCATTATCTTTCACTGTTTCCAGATCCTGTCATAACTTTACCCCCATCGTTGGGCACACAACCACCTCATTTTAGGAGTAAATTGAAAAGGATCCCGTTTTGTACTATGGATCAGTCACCAAGACCGATCCCCCTGTCTGTTAATCCTCATGGGTTAGCCAAAATCGCACGCTATATGACACACAGTTGAGCTAGCAACTCTTAATGAGTTATGAACCTCCTTTCATTGTGTTTGCAAGACTTTTTAATCGTTCATTCTTTATATTCCACTTTTATTATCATTAATCTTTCACTTTCATTATGATAATACTTTACGTATACAAGCTTAAACATACCACATAAACTCACATGATAATATAGAATATGGAACATAAAAACAAACCATAAACATACATAAAATAGACAAATATAAGCCTCAAGTCAAACTAGGGTCAAACCCTAGAATTCTAATTTTCCAAAATTTCACAAAATTTTCTAAGTGTTCTAGGCGCATGAGCACTATGCAGGTGCATGAGAACTATACAGGCGCATGGGCACTTAGGCGCATGGGAAAGTTAGGCGCATGGAAAAATCCAGCGCATGGGCACTATTTGGGCGCCTGAGCCCAACACTTAGGCGTCTGAGCACTAACTTTTTGGGCGCATGAGGTATTGTTCAGGCACATAACTAACACTTAGGCGCCTGAGCAGATTAGTTGGGGCATGGGGTACTGTTTGGGCGTATGAACTTACTTAAATTTTTCTAAGAAATAATTCAGGCGCATGGGCCACTGTTTAGGCGCATAGACCATACTTATGTTTTACTAAGGCAGAAATTTAGACGCATGGGCCACTGTTTAGGCGTATGAACTATTCTTATACATGTTTCTAACCTATTTTCAAACCCAATCCACATTCCAACATGTACATAACTTAAGTCTAGCATTTTCAATATCAATAACAACTTTACAACCCTAAAACATAAGCATTCATACACACATGCATACGGTTAATATACATAACATTTGTAAAAATGTTTTACATGCATTTTCAACCCCAAAAGTGTTTAAAACAAGTAGAAACCGGGGTCTAGAACTCACCTATTGCAACTTACATGTAAAACTCCTCCAAACTTATTTGCACAACAGTTCAAACACCTAAAATAAGCAAAATAAACACCAAAACACATAGAACACTCAATAATAGATTTTTAAGGGTGAAACCACAAAGAAAACCGAACCAAATATACAAAGAAACGCCTACCTTTGAGAATTTCAGCTTTTTCTTCTTGAAAAACCAAGAGAAAGACTTCTCCTTCTTTTCTTTATTCTTTCAGCCGAAAAGGAGATGTGAAAGCATGTTATGGGCAGCCATACCCATAATATAATAAAATAGTTTGATTTTTTTACTTTTTACACAACCTCCCCCCCTCCACTTTTGCTCCTTTTTTATTCTCTTCAAGATACTTTTATATTTCTTTTCTTATTATTTTTCTTTTCTTTTATTTGACTAAAATTCCAGGTGTTACAAGTCTACCTCCCTTAAAGAGGTTTCGTCCCCGAAACATGTCACTCTTCAAACAATTATGGGTAGTGTTGTCTCATTTCTTCCTCAGTCTCCCACGTAGACTCAGAACCCTTCCGGTGTTTCCACCGCACACGCACCAGTGGAACCACTTTATTTCTTAATCTTTTCTCCTTCTGATCAATTATCATCACTGGCTGCTCTACATAATTGAGCCATTCATCTACTTCAATGTCCTTCAGTGGTACAATCATATCCTCATCAGCTAAGCACTTTCTTAAATGAGATACATGGAATTTTGAATGAATTCCACTTAACTCCCTAGGCAGATCTAATCGGTAGGCCACCTCTTCTACTCGTGCGATGATTCGGAAAGGCCCTATGTATCTCGGGCTCAGCTTACCCCTTTTCCTGAACCGAATGATTCACTTTCAAGGTGAGACCTTCAACATGACTCTATCACCCACATTGAACTCGATCAGTCTATGCCTTTTGTCGGCATATGACTTCTGTTTATCCTTTTCCGCCTTCATAAAGGCTTTGATCTTTTCTAACTTTCCATCGTAGCCTCGATCACCTCGATACTACTCAACTCTTTTTTCCCAATGTCTCCCCAACATACGGGCGTCCTACACCTTCTACCGTATAGCATCTCGTATGGTGGCATGCCAATGCTGGCATGAAAAATATTGTTGTATGAGAATTCTGCTAACGGTAAGTGCTCATCCCAACTTCCTCCAAAGTCGATCACGCATGCTCAAAGCATATCCTCAAGTGTCTAAATCTTCCTCTCAGACTGACCATCTCTCTGAGGATGATAAGCCGTGCTAATGTGTAGCCTCGTCCCCATCACATGATGAAATCTTTTCCAAACTTGGATGTGAACCGGGTGTCACGGCCCGAAACGATAGACACCTACACACCATGACGAGCTACAATCTCTTTAATGAACAGATCCGCTAGTCTCTCAGATGAATATGTCTCGTGGATCGGTAGTAAGTGAGCACTCTTGGTCAGACGATCAACTATCACCCAAATGGTATCGTACCCCCTCACCGTGCGGGGTAACTTTATAATGAAGTCCATGGTGATGTGCTTCCACTTTCACTCGGGTATATCTAATGGTTGGATTTTCCCATATGGCTTCTGATTGTCACACCCCAACCTTGACGGAGGAAACGTCGAGGTGTGAGGGTTAAGATCATTCACAGCCACATAATGCTATTAATAATCCAAATATATCTTAATCATAAATGCCAATTGTACCATTACAAACATAAGTCTCAAAGAAAGTAAATAGCATAACATAGGATGTAACAATCCAATTTATTTTGTTTATTTAACTAGGTCCAATCCTAGATGTGAAAACACTTCAAGATGTAAATCAAACTTGTGCATTTCCTGAAACATGTTAAAAATAAAAGGTCAACAATAATGTTGGTGAGATTTCCATAGTTTCAATACATAAGTATATATAAAAGATGGCAATTCATGTTATAAATTAGAGAACAAAGTAACTAGGGATGTAAGACAGAATGCACAATCAAACCTTGACAAAGTTTTACAAGTCTCAAACCTTTACAAGTATATACGATTAGCTAAGTGTACTTGGATCAACCAAGCAGGCTTGTCAGGCCCATAGATCTATGACGTCGCCAGGCTAGCAATAGTTAATGATTGTACATATATTCGACATTACATGGTAGCCACAAGGTTCAACTAACCACAACACACAAGTAAATTGCCATATGTTTACAAGAATCAAACGTGTTTACAAGTGCAATTTTTATAATGTAACATGTTTCACCCAAAAGTGTGAAAATAATAAAATGGGTATAGAAATACTCACATGATCAAATAAGTATATATTGGATGATTAACAAAAAATAATAACGAGCGTCGTTTCAACGTAGTCCTTCACAATGCACCTAAAAATATGTTTTTTACAAGATTTAAGTTTTTCGAGGGCTAGGGTTCTAAGTGGATTTTTGGGGCTTGTCAAATATTTACCTTTAACAATTGAAAATCATTCATGGTTTCTTGAAAATTATATTTTTATGTTTTATTTCATGATGTGAAAAGAACATTTATAATAACTTGGAAAATATATAGAACAAAGTTTTATAACTATAAGAAATAAATACAATTTAAACAATATTATTTGAAATGAATGTTTGGACCAATAATAATTTATCAATTTATACTATTATTTAAAGTCCATTTTATAAGAAATAACCTAAAATAACTTTTTTTATAATATCTTATTAAAAGATATTTAATTATTTAAATTTTTTAAAAATTTACAGAAAATTATGTGGTGTCTTTAAGAATGTTTAAAGTTTACACAAACCATTTTTATATTTTTCTAAAAATTTCTATAATTATTTTAAGCCTGAAAAAGCCTTTAAAAAATATATGAGGGTACCCGGGTTCGAACCCGAGAGGTGGACAAACAAGTGGGGAACCAGTGAACTAAGGCATACAGCCGCGGTATCACTTGGTTCCAAGTGATTTTAAACACCTCTAACCCAATTCCCCCAAATCACCCATGAACCCTAGTTTGATTTTAACCCAAATTGATCAACAATTTGATGTTGTTTATGAAATCGAACTTAGGGCATTGATTACCCACGTGAAACCGAGTGTGTAGGTGTGTTTAATTACCCGGTTGATGATGGATTGAAGGTATACGATACGAAGAACAGGCCGCGGTTGCCTTGAGTCCAATTGATGAGCAACAGCAAACGATAACCAAATTAAACTCGATGGTAGCTTCGAACAATGATCTTAATGAAAAGCACTATATCAATTTCGAATCAAATTGGCCTAGGGATAGGTTTCGACTTGGTTGCAGACTTGCGATGATAGTGATGATCGAATTGGTTTATTGGTGTGTTTTCAGGTGAAATTGAGGGTCGTGAACGTTGAAAATTACTTAGATGGTTGTGTACGTGAGTTTAATTAGATTATTATTAAGATTTAATGCTCGAACGGCTATGGAGTTTAAGGCATCGGTTATGCTCTCTGTAACACCTGAAAGTTTGACTTTTTGGAGTATCATGCGACTGGAGGCTCAGTCGCATGGAGCTCACACGACTGGAGCTCCATACGCATGATAATCGCACGATTGGAGGGTCCAATAGCATGGTGATCGGGCGACTGAAGGCCCAGTCGCCTGGAGCTCGGGCGACTGAGCTGTAGCTATAAAGGAGGGGCAGCCATCTCCCCACCCCACACTTGCAAATTTCAGTCGGGAAGAAGAGCAGAGAGAGAAAGAAGAGAGAAAGAAGAGAAAAAGAGAGGAAGTGGTGATTCGGGCTCGAAACTTGTCAAGTGACTAGTCCAAACGAAGTTCTTCATCTTCTTCTTGCTTGTGTGAGTTCTAAGACCCCTCATTTACTTGTTTTCAAATGATTTTGGGGTTGGAATACATATAAACCCGTTTTTGAAATGTATGAGTTGGACCTATTTGGGTGTAATTGTATGTAATGTGTTTAGAGTGCGATTTTGGACTTGTATGTGCTTGTATGATGTCCTAGTATGATTTCCTAAGGTTTAGAAGGGGTAATTTGGGCTGGAAATGAGTTTGGAGGAGTTTGAGGGCCGTATGTCGCGGCTGCAGTTCGGGATGAACTCCAGTCGCTGCCCAGTTAGGGCTAGACGACTTAAGAGCCAGTCGCACGACTGAAGAACGACTGACATTCAATTGCACGACTGAGGCTCAGTCGCATGACTGGGGATTTAGTCGCACGACAGGTCATGCGACTGGGAGTTTAGTCGCATAGGTTCAGTCGCATAGTTGTTCAGTCACACGATTGAGGGTTAGTCGCATAGAAGCCTATTCGTATAATATTCATTCCCACGAATGGAGGTCCATTCGCATGATTGTATGCCCATTCGCATAATTGCCCAATCGCATGATCCAGTCGCATGGAGGCCATGCGACTGAAGTATGTCCAATCGCCCAAACAGGGCTGTTATGTACGAGGAGAGAGATAGTATTGTAAGTATATGCATGATGTATGTATGATAAGCATGATGTGGCTCTATATGATGGTAATGACTGATGATTTGTAAATATCGATGTTCCTTGTTTTCGATACGTGTTTATCTTTCCGTGTCTTTACATGTATGATTAATGAATGAAACAAAAGTAATAAGAAACGTAAAGTGAAAGATAATGAAAAGGAACATGACGAATGAATGCATGCATTAATGAATGAACGAATGAATGTAAGAAAGGCTTGCAAGCAAATGTATGGAGGTGCACATCCCTGGCAGGTGTTAGCTCAACGGTGTGCAGGTTAGCTACCCCGAAGGATGCACATTGGGGTCAGTCTTTGTGATTGACCATATGTATGGGATCCTTGCCGCTTGCCCTAGGTGACTGGATCAGCAGTAGTGCACAACGTTCATGATTGATCATCACAGGTCCAGCACCCGCAGTAGTGCACAATGTTCGGGGTATAGCATATGGCATTGATCCAGAATGAAAGTGGAAAGATAAGTGGTGCATGTACCGACCCTAGGTGACTGGATCAGCAGTAGTGCACAACGTTCGTGGTTGATTACCACAGGTCCAGCACCAGCAGTATTGTACGATGTTCAGGGTAATGTACATGTCATCGAATGTAATGAACGTACAAATGAACGTAATGAATGTATGAACGAATGTAATGAACATACGAATGAATGTAATGAATGTATGAATGAAGGTAAGGAATGTATGAAAGAACGAAGGAGTTCATGAACGAACGTGAATGGTAGCGATGAACGGTACACGAATGAAAGCTAATGAATGAATGATGAAGATAATAATAATATTATCAAAGTGTATGTATGTTGTGTGATCGCGTGTATGTAAGAACGGTTTTAATGAAAGAAAAGTATGTTTAATTATAAAACTAGAACTCACTCAGCAACGCTGACTTTTTATGTGTTTCCAGTTGGCAGGTAGTGTTGCTGAGGATGGCACGAGGCGGCTACTCAGCTCTTTTGGGATGGCATTTCTTTGTTAATATTTTTGTAATATACAATGTAGAATGTATTTAGAAAACAAGGTGGTGTTTGTTGAGGATTCAAATAAACAGGATTACTTAAGGAATCCTCTTACCACTAAAAGTCACTATTTATGACTATTTTGTAATTGACTAATGATGTATCGCTTTGCAAAAGCTTTTATGATGAAATAAGATGTCTCTTTTGAATGTTTCCGCTGCAAATGTCTATTTAAAATAGTTGTAAAATATATGTTTATGTGCAATGAATGACCAACTGTGAGGTGCTTGGGATCGGGGCCTTACACTCTCGATCGAGCTTTGTAACCGACGTTTTAACTCCATTAGTGGTCATATACATGTATGAATCATGTTATGGAAGGTCCTGGAACCGGTTTTGGATGCTAAAAATGATCAGTTTCTCGCGCTTTGAGGTGGCCGGAGCTCGGCCGGAGTTTGGCCGGAGCTCCTGCTGGAATTGCGGGTTTAAGATTGAGGGCGGGGGGTTGGGTTGTAACTTTTAAAGTTATACATTTGACCCTTGTGGTTTAGGTTGTTATTATTTTATGCACAAACTTCCTTTTTAAAGTTTATAAAATGACAACAAACCCCCCTAACTTAATTAATTTAAGTTTTCAAACATTTTCAAGTTTAATACTTCTTTTTTTACAAATTATTATTATTATTAATAATGATATTATTATTTATTATTATTATTATTATTATTATTATTATTATTATTATTATTATTATTATTATTATTATTATTATTATTATTATCATTACTATTATTATTATTGTTATTATTATTATTATTAGTGTTATTATTATTACAATTATATATATATATATTATTAATATTATCATAATTATTATTCACGTTCAATTTAAAATTTTGATTATTTGCTTTCATATATTAAAATTTAAAGACAACTAAGGAATAGGCATAACAAGTCCCCAAAGTTTTATAAATGACATAAATGGTCCTTACAAGAATATAATAGGGTTAACCTTTATTTAACAAAAATACAAAAGGTTACAGTCTCCCCAACTTTAAGGAATTTCGTCCCGAAATTAGAAATGAAACTATACGAACAATTGCGGGTATCTCTTTCTCATATGCTCCTCACGTTCCCAAGTGAACTCAGCTCCACGTTTGTTTTCCCAACGGACTTTGACGATCGGTGTGGTAGTTGTTTGGGTCTTCTTTAGGGGTCGGTCCATAATCTCAACAGGCTCCTCAACAAAATGCATGGGGCTAATTTGGATTTCCTCGAGAGGAATATGCAAATTTTCATCAGTCAGACATCTCCTCAGGTTTGAGACATGGAAGACAGGATGAACCCCGCTAAGTTCAGAAGGTAGTTCCAGTTTGTAAGCCACTTTCCCAATTCTTTTCAGAATCTTGAAAGGTCCTACAAAGTGTGGGGCTAACTTATCCTTCTTCCCAAAACGCACAACACCCTTCCATGGAGAGACCTTAAGAAGAACCATGTCGTCGACTTGAAACTCCAACGGTTTGTGTCTTTTATCGGCATAACTCTTTTGGCGACTCCTAGCCACCTCAAGGTTATTTCGAATTCTGGAAACTTTGTTGGTCGTTTCTTGAATAAGTTCAGGACCAGCGATGAGATTTTCCCCAATGTCAGTCCAACAGATCGGTGATCGGCATTTGCGACCATAAAGTGCTTCGAACGGTGCCATCTTGATACTCGAGTGATAACTGTTGTTATACGAAAATTCCGTGAGCGGTAAATGCGTATCCCAATCACCACCAAAGTCAAGGACACATAGTCGTAGCAAATCCTCGAGGGTTTGGATTGTTCCTTCAGTTTGACCATCAGTTTGAGGATGGTAGGCCGTACTTAAATCCAATTGAGTATCCAAGAGTTCTTGCATAGACGACCAAAAGTGAGAAGTGAAACGAGCATCTCGATCGGAAATAATGTGCAACGGCACGCCATGACGACTCACAATTTCGTCAATGTATATACGAGCTAGTCTTGAAACTTTGTATGTGTCTCGTATAGGTATGAAATGTGCCGTCTTGGTCAAACGGTCCACAATCACCCATATACTATCATGACCACGAGAAGTACGAGGTAACTTGGTTATGAAATCTATGGATATATGTTCCCATTTCCACATAGGGATTTCGGGTTGTTCAAGTAAACCACTTGGTCGTTGATGCTCAGCTTTGACTCTTGCAAACGTGAGACACTTGGAAACATAAGTTGCGATATCTTTCTTCATTCCAGGCCCCCAATATTAAGTACGCAAGTCCATGTACATCTTATCGGAGCCAGGATGAATAGAATATCGGGTTTGATGAGCTTCATTCATAATGAAGTGATGAAGATTAGAACGATTAGGGATCCAAAGTCGATTCAAGAAGTACCACAAGCCGTTCGGTTTTGTCTCCAATTGTGACCGAACGTTAGACACCAAATCTTCATCTTTTCCTTCATCGGTTATTGCTGCTTGTTGAGCCTCGCGAATGCATAACTCGAGGTCACTATCAATCCTTATATTTTGGAGCATGATAGTAGCCTCGTTAACATCCACATGAACCTCGGTATCAAATTCCCTTAATGTGTCAAACCATTGCCTTCGATCTCGGATTTCTTGAAGCGAGATAGTCGAGTTGTGGACCTTGCGACTCAGCGCGTCGGCTACAACATTCGCCTTTCCAGGATGGTAGCGAATGTCACAGTCGTAGTCGCTAATCAACTCGATCCAACGTCTTTGTCTCATGTTGAGATCCTTTTGGTTGAACACGTGTTGGAGGCTCTTATGATCGGTGTGAACTATGCATTGCGTCCCATAAAGATAATGTCGCCAGATCTTCAAAGCAAAAACTACAGCACCAAGTTCAAGATCATGGGTTGTGTAGTTCACTTCATGAACCTTCAATTGCCTCGATGCGTATGCTATGACTTTGCCTCGTTGCATGAGAACACAACCAAGACCTTGATTTGAAGCATCGCAATACACGGTAAAGTCATCGTTTTCATCGGGAAGTGTGAGAATAGGAGCATTACACAACTTGCGTTTTAATGTCTCGAAAGCTTCTTCTTGTTCGAGTCCCCATTCAAAAAGTCGATTCTTTTGGGTTAGCGCCGTTAATGGTTTAGCAATCTTCGAGAAATTTGCTATGAACCTACGGTAATATCCCGCTAAGCCCAGAAAAGAACGAACTTCGGTTGGAGTTGTGGGAACACACCAATTCTTCACGGCTTCAATTTTAGCAGGGTCAACGTGAATTCCTTGGCTATTTACCACATGCCCTAAGAATTGAACCTCTTCTAGCCAGAATCACACTTGCAAAACTTGGCGTATAATTGCTCCTTCTTCAAGAGTCCAAGAACTTGTCGCAAGTGCGTCTCGTGATCGATTTTCATCTTGGAATAAATAAGAATGTCATCAATGAACACGATCACAAACTTATCCAAATACGGTTTACATACTCGATTCATGAGATCCATGAACACGGCAGGTGCATTGGTCAAGCCAAAAGGCATAACCATGAACTCATAGTGTCCATATCGATTACGAAAAGCGGTCTTTGGAATGTCATCATTGTGAACACGTAGTTGATGATACCCAGAACGCAGATCGATCTTTGAGAATTGAGTTGCTCCTTGAAGTTGGTCGAAGAGATCATCGATTCGAGGGAGAGGGTATCGGTTTTTGATAGTAAGCTTGTTGAGTTCTCGATAATCGATGCACATACTGAATGAACCATCCTTCTTCTTCACAAATAGTACGGGTGCACCCCACGGTGATGAACTAGGACGAATAAAACCCTTATCGGTCAACTCTTGTAGTTGACTAGCTAGTTCTTGCATTTCAGACGGTGCAAGATGATAAGGTGATTTAGCCATAGGGTTTGCACCAGGGATTAAGTCAATCTTGAACTCAACTTCTCTCAAGGGAGGTAGTCCCTTAAGATCCTCGGGAAAAACCTCGGGAAAGTCCCGCGTGACAGGAATGTCTTTCAATTTCTTACCCTTGGCTTTCGTATTGACTACATATGCCATGAAAGCCATGTAGTTTTTACTTAAACACTTACGGGCCTTGATACAAGACATAAGTTTGAGTCCTTGGGACGATTTCTCCCCAAAGACCTTCAAAGTATCACCAGTCGGTAAAGGAATTCGGATGCATTTCTCGAATCATAGAATTTCCGCATGATGTTTGGCTAACCAATCCATGTCAATGATAACATCAAAGCTTCCCAATTGCATAAGAATAAGGTCGACGAAGAACTCGTGTTCGTTAAGGCTTAAGGTGCAATCACGTATTACGACGTCAATAACAATAGATTTACCATCGGCGACTTCGACCGTGAAGGATCTTTCCAGATTAACACGCGGTTTAGAAAGTATAGGCTCGAATTCCAACGACACGAAACTCTTATCCGCAGCCGAATCAAACAATATAGATGCATAATGACTATTTACAAGATACATACCTGTTTGGTAATAACCCATTATTGGTATGATGAACACATATAGGAATTTTTATAAGACAAGAAACGATTTAAAAGAAGTTCAACGACGTACCATTCACCATGTCGTTGTTGGCTTGCGCTTGGTTGGCGTTGATGTTGAAAGCCCTTCCACGAGCCGGTGGCACAGTTCCCGCATTGTGAGGACATTGCGGACGAATATGACCAGGCTCGCCACAGTTATAGCAGGTTCGGTTGGTAAGCATTGCAGTGTTATTTGGCGCATGAAGACAAGTAGCCACCAAGTGCCCATACTTTCCACACAACGAGCAGACTCGGCATGGAGTGTTGCTCGCGTGATGGTACTTGCACGTGTTACACATAGGGTATGGACCAACATAAGCTCTAGCCATGGGAGCTTGATTTGCAACCACCATTTGTTTTTGAGGTGCATTTGGGGCGGTCACAGCGTAGTTGCGTGTTGGTGTAAACTTACGCTTCTTGTTTTGGGAAGATGACTCGGCCCGTACCTCCTTTGTTGCCTCAGGTGTCACCTTCGTAGTAGACTTGGAACCCATTGCCGACATAGTGCCAGCTCTAACATGATTCTCGGTGAGCTGCGCGGTGATTGTAATTGCCTCCTCTAAAGTTGTGGGCCTACTACCAATAACAGCATCTTGAATTTGAGGTGGCAACCCCTTGATGAATTTCACAATGTTACGGGGTACGGTGTCCACCATGTGTGGTAGAAGCATACTCAATTCATGATGTCGGGTGGAATAAGCCAAGTGATTCCCATCATCTTGTTTGAGGTTCCAGAACTCCTCCTCTAACTTTTGCAGCTCGCTCCTCGGGCGGAACTTTTGGATCATGATATCCTTAAATTCTTCCCAGGGCAACGCCAATGCAACCTCAGTTCCACGGTTTCTCTTTTCACTATTCCACCATGTTAGTGCCCGTTGTTGAAGGACACTTGCAGCATAGCGAACTTTGAACTCATCGGGGCACTCGCTGACGATAAAGGTGTTCTCTATACTTTCAAACCACTCGAGAAGTCCAGTGGCTCCTTCTTTTCCACTAAAACTAGTGGGTTTGCACAAGTTGAAGTGTTTGAAGGTGCAAGTACGAGTGTTCCCTTGTTGATTGCTGATATTCTCTCCATGAGCACCGCTATTGTTCCCATTGGTGTTGTTGTTGCTATTAGCCATTAGGGTGCTAATAAGTTTAGCAACCATGGTTTGGAGCACAGCAGCCATTTGTCGGGTGATCATTGCT
>CM044002.1:96970178-97075178 GCA_024085815.1 Flaveria linearis
GATGATCTTGCCTGACACCTTCTGATGTTTCTTAACCTTGTAGAGCTTGGTGTAGGCATTTGACTTGTTTGGCACACGCTGTTTCTTCATTTCCTCAAGGCAGGCAATCCATTCAGCCTTTTTGACTGCCATATCGGCATCATTTGCCTGAGGAGCTGAGGCTGTAGCAGCTGTCATTTCTTCAACCTTGTTGAAGATACTACTGTCAAAAGTTTCCACCATATCTGGGAGAACTTCGCCTTCGACGCTAGTATACTGAGGATACTCATCAGCACTGATGTCCTCAATCTCCAGTTCATCGACGTCTTGTAATTCATCATCACTGACTATGTCGACCTCTGGAGCGTCTTTCACCAGCTCGTCAGGATTCAGACTAAACAGTTCAGCAATCTGTTCATCTGTTAAATCATGTATTATCTCCCCCTCTTCAGCAGTGTAACTGACAGATCGTTGTACGATCCCTTGTAGATCGAGGATCATCGTCAATTTTGAATCGATGTGACGAAGGGGCACAACATCATGCTCATCAACTTGTTTAGCTGAACCTGTTCAACAACCAAATATAGTATAAGTAAGTATACATTAAGCACATAACAGATGTTGATTTAACCTTTAATTTTATATACATAGAACAGAATTTGATACAAGATTTCAAGTACAAAGTTTAAATAATAAATAAACATCTAATCTCGAACTTTGCCTTGAATCTGAGCTGGTTCTTCTGTAGAGTGAGAGGTAGACGGAGCAGAAGAAGAGGCCCTCTGATCTTCTTTTCTTTTAGTTCTTCGTTCTTGCTCAGGATCAGAGGGAGATGTAGCAGCGTCTCCTTCACCGGCATCATCGTCTTTGTCCTGTGAATCTTCGTCACCTTCATCATCAGTATCTTCATCATCATCCTCGTCATCATCATCCTCACCCTCATCAGCATCACCTTCATCACCATCATCATCATCACTTCCCCGATCTTGAGGGGCTCACTCTGAGTGTTTTTCAGCTTCAGCAACAGAGTTTTATGAGCCGCCTCCAGCTTTCCTAACTTCGCCTCAGTCTCTGCCTCATGCTGAAGCAGCCCGGTGATCTGATCGGTCTGTGCAGTGGTCACTCTCTCAATTTCTCAATCTCAGCTGTTTGAGTAGAACTTTGTGCTTGCAGCTGTAAGATCTGAGCAGACTTAGCCTCGTCGGAGGCTAGCAACTTGAGCACCATGCTATTCAGTGCAGCAAGTTGCTCAACCATGGAAACGGGTGGTATAACTGAGCTAGTGGGAGTAGATGAGGGTTGGGATTGGTGAGTGGTGGTGGTTGTGGTAGCAGTGGTGTACATGGGAGTGGATGTAAAGGCTGTAGGGGATGGTATAGTGGTGGTGGTAGTGGATGGGTAAGTATGAGGTGGAGGTGCAGTAGTGGTGGTGGTTTGAGGTGTGGTGGATGTAGTAACTGGGGTGGCTGTGGTAGAGGTGGTGGTGGTGAATCTCAGACGCTTTCCCCGCTTCCCATGCGGTCTTGCCATCGTCTTTCTTCTCTTTCCCGTAGACACCGGGGCACCCGTCTGTGTACTGGGTGCATCAGGGGAGTATGCGAGATCTGACTCTGTTTGTGTAGTCCCCGATGTCCCAGTCTGTCCTCCAACTATTTTAATTCCTTTCTCAGTGGCAACTATCTTGCTTCCATGCCTACGAGTCAACCCCTCTTCCTCACTCTCGTCCTCGTCATCATCAGGTGGACTGAAGTGAGGTACGAACCCAGCAGTAGTAGTGTCAGTGTGAGGAGATGGCTGTGCAGTATGTGTGGAGGGCCCCCCAGATGTAACGGGCATATCATTGCCATCCTGTCTGTCATCATCATCAGAGTCATCTGATGGTATATCAATAATTTCAGAGTCAGAGCCACTATCCTCATGACGCCACCTGCGTCTCCCTGGGGCTACATAATCAGCCCGGGCTAGATGCCCAATCAGTCTCTTCATAGCAGGCTTAACTTGCTTGCCTCTATACACCTTCATCCTCCCCAAGGTTGTGTCATCCATGATCTCAAGAGGCACAGCATCGCTCTTGTCCTTTGGGAGGTCGGGCAGCTTCTTATCGAAAATAAGCTGTAAGAATCTGGGGTACATACAAAACCCTTCCTTTCCCTTGGCTTCGAGGTTCTCAATCAAGTATGTAAATATCATGTTGGAGAAGCTGAAAGGGTGGTTGAGGACCAATGCAACATATGCATTCTGAATTTGGTCCGATAAGTCATCGAAACCACCCCTCCTCGAAGCAATGCACTTCAAGATGACGTGCGCCAAGTACTTGTACTGGGGGCTCAGGTTGCTTTTGTTTATCACACCTGAGTTGATATCCCCACAGTATCCTATCCTCAAGAAGCATCCATGTACAGTAAGCGGTGAAGCTTGAGTGGGTGAGTCTCATCATATCAAACCCTAAGACTCTCCTGATGTCAGCCGCTCGTATCTCAATCTCCCTACCGAAGATAGAACTTCGTATGGAGTAGGGCTCAGCTGATCTGTCCACTCTAGCACCTTCCCAGAATGCCTGATGAACTGACTGATACGGTGTACATGGAGTGGAAATAGCTCGGTAAATCCTAGATCTCCTCAAAAAATCTATAATCCCCGAGAAGTCTTCTCCATTCCTCGAGGTGGAATCCAAGTGAGCACAGATGTTGTGCTTTGGATTTATTGTCCACCTGTTGGCCATATTCCTGTAATCAATAGCAACCACACGTTATAAACTTGAAAAAGCAGAGTTTGACTAATTTAGAAAACAGACTGATTCAATCGTGCGGTTGAACAAACCGACAGGGTTCAGTCGGTTGGGCATATGTGCGACTGAACTTCAATCGGTTGATGATGTATGCGACTGACTTTCAGTCGGATGACGTGTCATGCAATTGAGTTGACTTGGGAGACTGAACCTGCGATTGACTCAGTCGATCGAATGAATCCATTCGCATGTTTCATTCGGCCGATTGGATGAATCGTCCTTTCCAATCGTGCGATTGAGGTTCATTCTGGAGTCCAGTCGTATGACACAGTCAAACCACTCGTATTCTTCATTCGTATGATTGAGTGAGTCGCCCCGTTCAATCGTGCGATTGAAGTTCATCAGGGGTGTTCAGTCGCATCCAATACTGTTCGGCACCATTTTAACTCAGATTTTTCATTTTTACGAATTAGACATTAAGTTCAGGCTTGTTAGACTCGAAATCATGTACTTAGACTGCTTAAATCATTTGTTTTAACATGTTAAGTGTTTAAGACAGTCTATTGGTTGATTTTTGTTTCGGTTCAAAGTTAGGGCACCAATGATCTGATTTTGAGTCAGATTTCACACTTAATGATGTCATTTTGCCGCAAAGTACCTGTGAAACAACTCCAAATCATCAGAAATCGAATATATTAAGGTTTTAGAGGTCAATAGAAAATCGGGCAGCGTAACGGCACACTTTTGAGAATTAGGGCGAATGAGTTGGTGCGATCGACTGAGGGGGCTATTTATAGCCAGACTCAGTTCAGTCGGCCGACTGGACCATTCGCTTCTTTCATTCGGCCGACTCAATCACCAGTCGTACGATTGAGACTAGTCGCATGACTTAGTCGTACGACTGAAGTTGAGTCGTACGATTCACTCATTCGACCCATTTCAAACGCATGGTTGGCCTAGTCGGTCACACCCAATCGGCCGATTGAGCTCATTCGCATGTCTCAATCTTATGATTGTGTTCAATCGTATACCCCATTCGTACGACTGGGTCAGATCAGATTCAGTCGTGCGATTGGGCTATACTTGTGCCATTTTTGTCAAGTTATGGACCAACCCCTAGTTTTCTTAACCAATTGATAAAACATTATAAGCTTTTGATCATCTCAAACATGATCACTCTTGAAAACAAACATTTACTGATCACCTCAGACGTGATCCATTTATCCACCCGATCACTTCAGACGTGATCCATTTATCCATCCGATCACCTCAGACATGATCCTTTTATCCTTTCAGAAACAATCTGTTTAGATAAACATTTAGCACATTCAGTGACGTTTAGCAGATAACAATATACACAGTCCGACATGACTCATTATACTAAGAAATAAATAAAATTTAAACTATGAACAAAAATGAACATCTTTTGTGAATTTTTTTGTTAGGGCAGGTTTGTGTAGCCTATCAGCATTGACATTATATCAGGAACAGACTCATTTGGAATCAGACAAGCATATACACCATTACTTGGAACATTATGAGTTGATTTCATTTTTCATGATGACATATCACAGTTTTTTCTGATCTAA
Source organism: Flaveria linearis (assembly GCA_024085815.1). Taxonomy (NCBI): domain Eukaryota; kingdom Viridiplantae; phylum Streptophyta; class Magnoliopsida; order Asterales; family Asteraceae; genus Flaveria; species Flaveria linearis. Next base: position 96,974,475 of record CM044002.1, read on the forward strand.
GACTTCTAAGTACTAACTGGGAATCATGTTTAATATGATACGTAACACACTTAGATTGTCAACTTCAGTCGGTGCATACAAGACGATTGTCAGTATACTTGTCCACTTTAAATTCATATACAGACTTTTGACATACATTGGTAATGTATTAAGTTATATTATTTCAAACAACATTTGTGTATCCCACACTTATATGGTAATCAGCATTCCTTAAAGAACTTTCGAGCGGTCTTTACGTATTTTTGCAAGAGGAGACTATTCTTAGATCTTTCAAAGAGAAGCCAATCCTCAGGTCAGTGCCATCGCACAGCAGAGAGGCGGCAAACAACAATGAAGTCTAGAATATATAGGTTATGCTTATCCTCAGGTCAGTGCCATCGCACAGCAGAGAGGCACACAACCTATCTCCTTGTTAGAGCATTTCTTATTTTCTTTTGCACATAGCGCACCAACAACATAAGTGATCAGCTTGATTACGCTAGTCTTCATTTTTTTCGTGCTTTTGCTCTTTTTGTGGTCATTTGCACACCTTTGGTGGCATTTATTTGCTCGTTATCCCTTATCGGAAGAACTGATTGTGTTAACCAGTGATAAGATGGGAACCCACAGTTGATTGAACTTTTAGGTTTAGATTAAGTTTACCAATGAAGTCTACTTGTCTTTTATGTTGAATCTACTGACACATCATATAATGAACTAGCACCTCCCTAGATCAACTTTCTCCATGTAATTACAGTAACAATCAAACGTACTATCATTTTCCCATTTTGTTAGATTTAGACTTCTCTGATGTTTTACATTTTCAGTAAATTAATTAACATTTTTGATCTCAAACTCATTTTGTTGTTCCAAATAACTCGATGCCTATGTACTATCATCTTCCATTTTTTTTGTCGAGTCACATTTCCTGTTTTGTTGTCTTTGCCTTTTCAGCTTTACTCACCTTCCCCCAATTTTTTTTAAGTAAATAAATACTGAATTAAACCTAATCTCCCCCTAAAATTCTAAAACAGAAAATCTTTTTATGTTTTTGGATTTTTATAACAAGAAGGAAATTTTTAAAAAATAATAAAAGAAAAACAAAAAATAAAGAAAAACGGTGTCGGACTATGTATCTGTTTCTTCTAGTATAACATCACTTTTCTTTTTAACCCCGTTGACCTCTAGCAGATAAAAAAATCTTGGTTTATCAAATGGTTTAGTGTAGAGGTCAGCACGTTGAAAATCCGTGTTAATTTTGACCACATCAATTAAGTGTTTTTCATAGCAATCGCGTATGAAATGATACTTTATGCCTATGTGTTTGGTCTTAGGATGTTGAACCAGATTTTTAGTTACTGCAATGGCAGCAGAATTATCAACATAGATAGGAGTAGAAGTGAAATGCAAACCGTAATCCCGTACTTGCTGTTGAATCCAAATGATTTGAGAGCAGCAGCTGGCGGCGGCAACGTATTCAGCTTCACAGGTAGACAGAGCAACGGATGTCTGCTTCTTGCACTGCCAAGTTACTAATCTTCTCCCGAAAAATTGACATCCTGCTGATGTAGACTTGTAATTCATTTTGCAGCCTCCATAATCCGAGTCACTATACGCCGTTAGCTCAAAGTTATCATCATGAGGATACCATAACCCCAGTGTTGGAGTACCCTTCAGATAACAAAAAATCCTCTTGACTCCAATCAGATGATTGACTTTAGGTTTTGCCTGATATCGGGAACATAAACATGTGGCATACATGATATCTGGACGAGAGGCAGTGAGGTACATGAGAGATCCGATCATCCCGCGATACATGGTGGCATCCACCAAATCCCTATTCTCATCAGGAGCCATATCATGATTTGTGGCGAGAGGGGTACCGGCTGCAGTGACATTTTCCATATCAAAGCGACTAAGAATGTCACCGACATACTTAGTTTGATGCAAAAAGATGCCGGTAGGTGTTTGGTCCACCTGTAATCCTAGGAAGAACTTCATTTCTCCCATAGCACTCATCTCAAACTCAGCCTTCATCACAGATTCAAACTCTTTACATAATCCTTCGTTTCGTGACCCGAAAATTATGTCATCCACATAAATCTGCACCAAAAGCAAATCACCATCCTTCTCTTTGATGAACAATGTACAGTCAATCACACCCCTGCGAAAGCCATGTTTCAACAGATGGGTGGAGAGCTTTTCATACCAAGCTCGAGGAGCCTGATGTAGCCCATACAGAGCCTTGTCTAACTTGTACACTCTGTCCCGATGATAAGGATCTTCGAATCCTTCGGGTTGACTTACATAAACTTCTTCACGGATTTCCCCATGCAAGAATGCACTCTTAACATCTAGTTGATAAACTTTGATCTTCATGTAAGAGGCGTAGGCTAGAAAGATACGAATTGCTTCCATTCTAGCTACGGGAGCAAAGACTTCATTGTAGTCGATTCCTTCGACTTGTCTGAAGCCTTGAACAACCAACCGTGCCTTGTTTCTGATAACGACACCCTGGTCATCCTTCTTGCACTTTATACCCATTTGGTACCAATTACCTTTACTCCTTTGGGTCGGTCAACAAGAGTCCACACTCCAAGTTTCTTAAACTGTAGCAACTCCTCTTGCATAGCCTTGACCCATGCTTCATCCTTAAGGGCATCACTTACGTGTTTGGGTTCAATTTGAGAGACAAAACATCTGTAAGCTCCATCATTCACGTATCCCTTTTCCATTACGTCAGCGTAATCAGCAGTGTACAATCGACTTCTAGTCTGCACGCCGGAGTGGAGATCACCAATGATAGCCTCTGGCGGATGACTTGTACTGATCCTAGTCAACGGAGTTGTAGGAACGACAACTTCAGAGTCCATAGTCGTGACTGGAGGTTCAGTGTCTGCGGTTCCAGATGCAGGTGAAGCACCTGAAGAGCTCCCTTCTTGATCAACATTAGGTGGTTGAGCTGGTTCAGTTGCTTCTTCATCCTCTGAGGAGTCGTCACTATCATTTTGATCAGCTGAGGCGGATCCCGATGACCCACTTGTAGGAGTGGTATTGCTAGTATCCAGAGTCGGTGAGTTGAGAACATCATGCAGCATCTGAGTATCAATATCATCATCTGAAACTATCTGAGGAAGATTGAATGATTTGAAAAAGCCATCGTAGTCGAAGAATGACGATGGACCTTTTCCAGCAGGGGGGATAGTGAAACGTTGAACATCAACGTTGCACCATACTTCTACCTGACCAGTAGAGTTGTTGTAAACTCGTTTTTCGGGTATACTATATCCCAGAAAGATCCCCTGATCTGCCTTTTCATTGAACTTGCCTTCTTGAGTTTTCTTTAGAAGAGTACAAGGAGCACCGAAAGGTTCCAGATACTCCAGGTTTGGCTTACGTTTCTGTAGTAACTCATAGCAAGTCTTCCCGTGCCTCTTCACTACTGACACACGATTGAGTGTGTAGCAGGCGTTGGCTACAGCCTCGTTCCAGAACTGTACTGGAAGTTTTGAGTCTGCCAACATAGTCCTAGCTGTCTCGATCAGACTCATGTTCTTTCGCTCAGCAACTCCATTCATCTGTGGAGTGTATGCAGAGGTGAATTGATGAACAATTCCCTTTTCTTTGCAGAATGCATCCATCCACTGATTCTTGAACTCGGTTCCATTATCTGAACGAATCTTTCGCACTTTAAGCTTGTAAAGTGACTCCAGAGTTGTGACCAGCACTTTGAATGACTCAAACGTTTCTGACTTAGCTTTCAGAAACATAACCCACGAGAATCGTGAGTAGTCATCGGTGACTACGAAGCAGTACCAGTCTCCAGCGATACTCTTCGTGCTAACTGGACCGAAAAGATCCATGTGCAGTAGCTCCAGGGGTATCTCAATAGAATGGACATTCTTGGTCTTGTGAGATTTCCTGGTTTGCTTTCCTTTCTTGCATGAGACACAAAAATCAGGAAGCTTGAAGTTCTTGACAGGAACTCCATCAACTAGGTTGTTATGAATCAGGTGATTCATCTTCCTATGATTAATGTGTCCCATTCGTCTGTGCCACGAAATGGAGTCCTTCTCTGTAGCTTTAGATAAGAAACATTGAACAGAAGAAGCACTAGTAGAGGCATTTGACATATCTAGAACATATAAGTCATTATATCTAGATGCAGACATTAATACCTGTTCCTCTGGAATATCCATTTCTTTCTTCAGAATGTAACATTTGCGATTACCAAACATTACTTTGAATCCCTTGTCGCAAATCTGAGACACAGAAAGCAGGTTGTTTTCTAACTGCTGAACAATTATCGAACCTTACCTTATCATTACCTACTTCGCCCTGAGCGGTATGTATCCTCCTTTATTGCCAGCAAAGAAACGTGTCCCCCTTTAATTTGTTTGACATTGAAAAGGAGAGACTTGTTCCCCGTCATGTGCCTGGAAGCTCCGCTATCTACGATCCATGTATTTGTAGACGCACTATAGCGGACAACCTGCACATATGAGAAAATTATCAGTTAAGGAGGGGGACCCAAGCCTTGACTGGCTTGGGTTTCCCAGAGGAATCAACCATTATGAATTCGACCCACTGTCCTTTATCAGTGAGTGGAATCTCAACTTTCAGATTGTCCTTGCTTTCAGACACACCAGTTGTCTTGGCTTTCCATAAATCATCCCTGTGAAAAGATTGTTTGTGGTAAACCTTAGACTGATTTACGGTTTGAGCATATGGTTTAGATTCAGAAACAGGTTTTACCTCTGGCATCACGGACTTGTCGGGGACTTGTCTGTTTTGCCTTTGGTGAGGTGGAGACGAAAAAGACCTAGAAGGTGTTTTAGACCTAATAGGGGTTTTCGATCTAACTGGAGTCTTAGAACGCTGTTTTGAATCTATTTTGACTTTGTCGTGTAGCTCAACCTTAGTTCTTGGTGTCTGATAGCGAGGACAGTTAGTCGAAATATGACCGCGCTGACCACAAGTATAGCAGGATCTCCATTCATCAGGGCTAGGAGATCTCTTGTGGGGCGGTGAATAAACCTCAGATTCTTTCTTTTTATTATCATTTCACCTCCTTTGACAAATTTAACTTGTTTAACATGATTTATGTTTTGTCTTGGAAATTGGTGATTATCTTGTTTCACTGGTTTAGCTTGAGTGATTTTGGAAATCTTAGGTTGTGTGGAAGTTGACTTTTTACCTAACCCAAGAGATGCTTGAACATTCTCTTCTACTTGTTTGCCAGTGATTTGTGTGCTTGTAGTGCTTGATCCAGAATCTGTCTGGTCAGGAACCGAAGAGGCAGTGGTAACTGCTGTATCCGGATCACTGACTAGAAGAGTTGTCACCACATGATCCTTTATGGGGTTATCATTAATTGGACATTGTTTGATGTTTAAAAAGGACTCATGTGGTGGTGGCACAACTTTATAACCCAACCCCTCCCCGTTGTTGCGTTCTTTAACCAAGTTTTTCAAAATATGTGAGGAACTAGCTAGACTGTGAAGTCTTTGTTTCAAAGACTCGCTTTCAACTTGCAAAACTGATCGTTCCTTCTTAGTTTCTTCTATTGTCTTCAGATAAAACTTGATGTCATTTTCTTGGTTAAAGGCAACAACTTCAGTTTCTTTTAACTGTTTCTTTAAAGCATCAATCTTTTCTTTATAACTGTTTTCATTCTGTTTTAAGATTTTGTTTGCTTCAGTGCACAGTTTTAAATCATTTACTAAGTTATCATTATGATCTAATAACCTAGCAAATTTCAGGTCTATGCTTTCCCTAAATTTTTCACAATCAACATAAGCATGTTTAGTAAATAAATCATCCTTTGATTCTACCTGTGCCGATGTAGATGTTCCAGCCATGAAAGCATTTTGGGGTTCAGATTGTGCTTCAGACGCAACATTCAGTTCATTTTCCACAAGCTGATCAATATCAGCTATGTCATCATCCAATTCAGCATTGTCAGGCTCAGCTGAGTTCTCCCCCTCACTTGCTGAGTCTTCGTTCAGATCCTCGACAGAAGCTATGTTGGCTTCCCCATCATATAAGAACCGGAAGGACCAGTCCTGTCCTTCATCACCTTGTGCCACCATAGCCTTGGAATCACTTCCTGTTGGAACTGGCTTCTTATCTTTATCTTGTCTGTTGAAAGAGAAGAAAGGATTTCCGTTTCCAGTCTTCTTAGGCTTCACACATTCCCTCTTGAAATGTCCTTTCTCCCCGCAGTTGAAACACGTGACTTTGGACTTGTCAAAACCAAAAGTAGTATCTTTTGTAGCCACGAGGTTCTGCCCTGTCTTCTTCACAAACTTCTTTGCTCGTCGCACAGCACTTGCGAGAGCCCACATAATATCCATTCTCTCCAACTCATTTTCATCCACTTGCTTATAGTCTTCATCAGCCAGGTGGCAGTTTCCTATCTTCCCTGCAACCAAACCATCATAGGAATGAACCACTGCAGCAAGTAGGTCCATGTGTTCCTTGGCCACTTCCACAGTGACTTTACCCAGGTTCTCAGTTATTAACTTTGTCGAGTGAGCTTCAGTAATACTGTGTTGAACCCCTGATGAAACAGATGACTCACCCCCAGACGATGAGCTTTGACCAGATGTATTAGAAACAAATGCAGTCTACAGAGGAGCATTGGAAGACTTTGCAATTGGGGTTGGAGTCACATTATAAAGCGTAGGATCCTGAGCATATGCACCCTTCTTCGCCTTATACTTATGTCTGACCTCTTCCTCTCTCAGTTTCATAATAAAATCATTTATATCCAAAGTCTCGAGAACTGAATTGTGTCTCAAGGAGGAAATAAATGAATCCCATTTTTCTGGAAGACCTTCTGCTAAACTGGCGACCTTTTCTTCTTTAGACGTTGTAACCCCATGAGTGTGTAGTTCACTTATTAAATGATAGAAGCGGTCAATGATGTCGTCCAAGCTCTCGTTCCCAATAGCAGAGAAATTGTCAAACTCCTTTTTGAGAGCTTTGGCCTTCAAGGATTTCAGAGTTGAGCTCCCTTCATACCTTTTCTCGAGAGCTTTCCAGAACCTTTTACTCTGTTTCTGATCCGAATACTGATGGAAGATCTCTTTCGGAATCGACTGAGTGAGCATAGCATAAGCCTTCTTTTTAGCGTTATAGGCAGTCTTTTGAGCATCCGTCATTCCACTTAACGTTAATGGCAAACCATCAGCACCAACTGGCATTGTGTAACTAGTCTCAATAGAATTCCATAGATTAGTATCCACGCCATTGAGATGAATCTCAAACCTTTGCTTCCACTACGGGAACTCATCTATGGATAGAAGCTTAGGCGGCTTGTTGTGATTACCAATCTCATTCTCCAGAAGCAGTAGGTTTTGGATCCTAGAGTCCTTCCCTGCTGAGAATGCGAAGTTTTCCGAGTCCATGATAAATGTTGACTTAAACTTGAAAAACAGACTGTTAATGCGACTGGGATGTAATTGAACTCAACCGTGCGATTGAACAGGCGACTGAGCTACAATCGTGCGATTGAACACAATCGGGCGAATGGACAAGGCGACTGACTGAAACTGGGCGACTGGAGTTGACGATTGACTCAATCGGGCGACTGGCTATACGACTGACTGAAACTGGGCGACTGGAGTTGACGATTGACTCAATCGGGCGACTGGCTATACGACTGACTCAATCGGGCGACTGAACTGGGCGACTGGGTTCAGTCGTACGATTGAGATAATCGTGCGACTGGGTCGGCTGAAAACGAGATTTTTCGCAAACTTTGACCTAGAATGCAAGTTTTTGCACCCTAGACGGCTGAAACTCGAAAAACACTGATTTTTCAGAACATGCACACGTAAAGACTCGATTTTTAGCAGAAAGATTGGATCTTTTCGCGTAAAAACGTAGACTTTTTCACAAAAACGATTGAATCAACGAAGAATTAAGAGCCTAAGCTCTGATACCACTTGTTAGGACCGTGTACGTACGGAGTACTAACTGATTCTTCGTTATACCGAATCAAATAGTGCGAAATCCTATTTGATTGGTGATCCAATCAGGGAGAACGTAATCCGGATCAAAACTAACGATTAGAAAACGTTAAGAATTGATTAGCAATGATCAGGAACGCTCTGGGAAGTTGGAATGGACGATCTGGACGCTCTGGGTCGACTAGGGTTTCAAGTATTCAAAGTGTTCCGTTTTTCCACGAATTAAGTGGTATTTATAGGTTACAGCTTTCATTCGTACGACTGAGCCAAGCGACTGGCTCAGTCGTGCGACTGAGTCATACGATTGGTTCATTCGGACGACTGAGTCAGTCTCATGACTCAATCGTACGATTGACTCAATCTCTTGGTTCAGTCGTCCGATTGGCCCATTCGCATGGTCCAGTCGTGCGACTGAATCAGATTACTTAGTTAAACACACTCTTGAACCTTAACTGATTCAGAACATGTCAAACAACTGTAAACCTATATAACATGGTCGTATATGCGTGTAACAATAAATAATGTAAGTAGATATAACATTAAGTAACCAACAACCATATATAGAAGAGATTCTCATTAGCTTGATTGAAAAATTACATATATGTTACAAGAAGAAGTTCTATTACATTTAAGCTCACTAGACTAGAACTGGGGACATGTGTACCAACAATCATCATCGTCATCATCATCATCGTCATAATCATTATCGTCATTATTATCATCGTCATTATCATCATCGTCATTATCATCATCGTCATTATCATCATCGTCATTATCATCATCATCATTATCATCATCGTCATTATCATCATCGTCATTATCATCATCGTCATTATCATCATCGTCATTATCATCATCGTCATTATCATCATCATCACTATTATCATAAGTATTATTATCATCATCATTATTATTATTATTATTATTATTATTATTATTATTATTATTATTATTATTATTATTAGATAGCAAACTGTTCGATTGAAAGAGTTGTTTAAAGATATTTTTTGTAAAGATTGAGATGGACTTGGTTGACAGAAAACACGTTTGCCCAAAAATTTGCACTTTATCTCAATAAGTAGTGCGTCAAATGTTATTAACAAATACCATACAATAATAATCTATTTTTTTATTACATGATCTAGGTGATCGCGTGCCGATAATTCAGTGTTTAATTAACTTAAATGCTTGATTTTACATCATTATTATGGTGGAATGGGTTCAAGTTGTTTGTGGTTTGAATTATAGGTGTTTGGAGTTAAAGGAGGCTTATTTTGGACCAAAAGATGCAAAACGGGAAACGGGAACTAATTTGGGTGAAACATGAAGAGTATGGAAGAAGCGGGATGGAAATCGGAGCCCGAGAAGTGAAGAAATGCAAAAACCGAAGGTTCAAGACCATGGTAACTTAAAATGGGCATAACTTGGGCTAGAAAAAGAGTTACGGGGCCCACGACCTGTCAACGGAAAGCTCGTGAAAAGTTACATGTGAAACAATTAAGAAACAAGTGCAGGGAGGCCGTAACTTATGGCCCTGTGCTGCGACCGTCTGTGAACCCCGTAACGCAGAAGGTTTGACCGTCTGGTTAAAGGCAGGCCGAAATTTACGGCCTATAGGCCGTAAGTTACGGTCTAACACGATATTTGGACGGTTATTTCAAATTTTAAATCCTATATAACCCTAATCATTAGGGTTTCGAAGGGAGACTTCTCCCAGACGAATTTTAGAGGTTTTCAAGGTGTTTTTGAGAGTTCTTTTCACCACGGTTTCACCCGAATCAAGCATTAACAACATACAATCAAAGATTGAAGATTCAATGAAGATGATGCATGGCTAGGTTCTCTTGATTGCTTTCAGGAGTATGATTCTTGTAAGGTGAGACGATTGGTATGATTGATTAGGTTTTTGTCACACCCTCGTTTTCCACAAACGGGGTTTTACCGTCAGGCGTGTGACATAACCAGGATCTCAGATAAGCATCAGTTACACCAAACGACTCGATAGTTACAAAACATATAAGTTGCTTAATAAAACGAAATAAATCAATTTGTTTTTAAGTATTGTTGAAGCGAAAACAGGAAACATTTAACAATTGTTTAAAATGCGCAAACACGTGCCCAAACCAATTTAACTAATGTAAATGTAATTAAATCTTGAATAGAGTTTGGGGTGAATGCGGGATGACATGCAGTGGATGCTGTGCTCCTAAACGTGCTATTTCATTGCCCTGAGAGAAAACATGTAAAAGTCAGTACAAGACTGGTGAGTTCACAGGTTTTTCAAAAAACAATAAGTATCAGTAATGAAATTCCCGGATTTAGTAATCAAAGCATATAATGGGTAGCTAGTCCATAGTGATCACTATGTGTACGAATTTGCACGATCTTCTCAGTCGTTTCGTGCACAAGTTTAGGTCCTGTAAGTTGGCTTTCTCCTACTTCTGCCCAACATGTAGGAGATCGGCACTTACGTCCATACAGTGCCTCAAATGGAGCTGCCTTGATCGAGGTGTGATAACTGTTATTATAGGAGAACTCAATCAATGGTAAATGAGTTTCCCAGCTGCTGCCAAAATCGATCACACAGGCACGCAACATGTCTTCCAGTGTCTGGATTGTACGCTCACTTTGACCATCTGTCTGCGGGTGATACGCAGTACTCATATCCAGCCGCGTTTCCAATGATCGTTGTAATGATTGCCAGAAGTGGGAAGTGAACCGAGCGTCACGATCAGAAATGATAGATATCGGCACGCCATGCCGAGAGACTATTTCCCTTAAATAGATACGCGCCAGCTTCTCCATTCGATCAGTCTCTCGGATTACCAGAAAGTGTGCGGATTTCGTTAAGCGATCTACTATAACCCAAATGGTATCGCATCCGCTGGGAGTCCTAGGTAACTTTGTGATGAAGTCCATGGAGATCTGCTCCCATTTCCACACTGGAATTTCTGGTTGTTGGAGTAAACCGGATGGTCTATGGTATTCTACCTTAACCTTGGAACAAGTTAGGCATCTGCTTACGTATGTTGCTAATTTGCCGCTTTCATTTTCGGCCACCAGTAAAATTCTTTCAGGTCCTGATACATCTTGTCTGAACCTGGATGGATCGAATAACGTGACTTATGAGCTTCATCCATTATCAGTTCTCGCAAATTCCCGTACTGTGGTACCCAGATACGTTCCATAAAATAACAGATTCTATCAGATTTAATCTCCAACTGTTTCTCCATGCCTCGCATGGATTCTGCTTTCAGATTCTCCATCTTCAAGGCCTCAGATTGAGCAGCTTTAATTTGTACTGGTAGGTCAGAGTGGATAGTCATTTACAATGCGCGCACCCGACGAGGCTTTAGGGTTTCCTTACGACTAAGGGCATCGGCTATCACATTAGCCTTACCCGGTTGGTACTTGATTGCACAGTCATAATCATTGAGTAATTATAACCACCGTCGTTGCCGCATATTCAGTTCCTTCTAGTCATATATGTACTGGAGGCTCTTATGATCTGTATAGGTCGTGCACTTGGTTCCATATAAGTATTGCCTCCAGATCTTCAAGGCAAACACTACAACTCCCAGTTCCAAATCATGCGTTGTGTAGTTCTTCTCATGCACCTTGAGTTGTCTAGATGCATAAGCTATGACTTTGTCACGTTGCATCAATACACACCCCAAACCCTGGATGGATGCATCATAGTAAAAAACAAAGTCATCAGTTCCTTCTGGTAAGGCTAGGATTGGTGCGCTGCAGAGTTTTTCTTTAAGCGCCTGAAACGCTGCTTCCTCTTTGCTGCCCCACCTGTAAATTGTTCCCTTATGAGTTAGGGCAGTCAAAGGTTGCGCCAATTTCGAAAATCCTTCGATAAACCTCCGGTAATAGCCTGCCAAACCAAGGAATTGTCGCACCTCAGTAGGCGTCTTTGGTGCCGACCAATCCTTGATTGCTCTAATCTTTGAAGGATCAACATGTATACCCCTTTCATTCACCACATGCCCAAGGAATTGCACTTCACGCATCCAGAAGTCGCATTTTGAGAAATTCGCGTAAAGCTGTTCATTTCTCAGCAATTCCAGTATGGTCCTCAAATGTTCCTCATGATCTTCCTTATTACGGGAGTAGGTCAGTATGTCATGAATGAAGACAATGACAAACTTATCCAAATAAGGTTTGCAGACACGGTTCATGAGGTCCATGAAAACTGCTGGGGCATTGGTTAGCCCAAAAGGCATTACAGTGAACTCGTAGTGCCCATAGCGAGTCCGGAACGCAGTCTTGGAGATGTCTTCCTCTCGAACCCTCAACTGATGATAACCTGATCTCAAGTCAATCTTAGAATAGTAGCTAGATCCTTGCAATTGGTCGAACAAGTCATCAATGCGTGGAAGTGGATACCTATTCTTGATTCTCACCTTGTTCAGTTCGCGGTAGTCAATACACATCCTGAAGGTTCCATCTTTCTTTTTAACGAAAAGCACTGGAGCTCCCCAGGGTGAAGAGCTGGGACGTATGAATCCCTTGTCTAACAATTCTTGCAATTGCTTAGACAGCTCTTGTAGTTCGTTCGGTGCCAGACGGTACGGCGCTCGAGCGATCGGAGTAGCTCCGGGTGCTAATTTAATCTGGAATTCCACCTGTCTGTGTGGAGGAAGGCCATGTAGGTCTTCGGGAAATACTTCAGGAAAGTCTCTCACAACTGGAATATCTTCGACTCGCCTTTCATCCGTCTTCGTTTCAGTAACAAGTGCCAACAAGGCAAGGTGTCCTTTCCTGAGACATTTCTGAGCCTTCAAATATGATATGATGCCGACCACCGCACCCACCTTTTCACCTTCCACTGTAAGAATTTCATCATCCGAAATAGGTAACTTGATCAGCTTCTCCTTGCAAATGATCTCAGCACTGTTCTTGGATAACCAATCCATCCCGACCACTACATCGAAGCTACCGAGTGTGACCGGAACAAGATCTATGCAGAAAGTGTGTCCAGATAAGCCTAGCTTACAGTTTCTAAACACCTGGGTTGCTGTTATCATCCTACCATTGGCTATTTCTATGGTGTACTCAGAATTCAGGTTAGTAGGTACCATTCCTAGTACTTTGCTAAATTTTATGGATACATAACTTTTATCAGCACCAGAGTCAAATAAAATAGAGGCATAACATCCATTAATAGAGAATCTACCAGATACTACAGTAGGGTCGTTTCGACCTCACCTGAGCCCATGATGAAAGCTCTGCCTCTACCACCGCCACCACCATTGTTGTTATCTTTAGGCTTATGAGTAGCACCACTATTTCCATTCCCTTTTAGCTTTGGACATTCCATTTTAAAGTGACCGGGTTGACCGCATTCATAACACCCAGTACGGTTATAGTGTTGCTGCTGCTGTTGAGGTGCTTTTCCCGAGAGGTTTACCCTGCAATCCTTGGCAGCATGCCCAAGCTTTCCACACCTCTCACAAGTGTTCCTTGTGCATTGCCCAGTATGATGGAACTTACATTTGTTGCACTTCGGAAGATTTCCATGATAATCACCCGAGTTCCCCATGTCACGAGAAGATTGGGATGGGTTGAACTTCATGTGCTGGGGTTGATGAGTAGAGGATGAAGATTGCTTCCCGCTGGCAGATGGTTCCTATTTCCTCTTGTTATCGTTGGAACCAGATGTAGCACCACGCGGGGGCAGTTTACCCTGAGTGACAGCCTGGTCAGTCAGCTTGTGGGCCAGTTGGACAGCTTCCTGAATGGTAGCTGGTCTAGCAGTGGTGACCATGCTCTGTATTTCCAGTACTAGTCCATCGATGTATCTTTCAACCCGTTTGTAAGCCGGGTTGACCATAGTGAGACATAAGGTAGCCAACTCGTGGGAACGAGTCATGTAGGCTTCAACATCGGAACCCACCATTTTTAAATTCCAGAATTCAGTTTCTAGTTTCTGTACTTCATCTCTGGAACAGTATTCCTCTTTCAGCAAACTCTTGAATCCTTCCCAAGTCATGGCATTTGCAGCTTCAATACCCAACATCTAGACTTACGTATTCCACCAGCTCAGCACATCACCATCCATGGTACCAGCAGCATATTTCACCCTACTCTCGACAGGGCAGTCACAGACTTCAAACACCGATTCCAGCTTTTCGAACCAACGGAGCAGTCCCACTGCTCCCTCAGTTCCCCTGAATGGATTAGGTTTGTAGTCCATAAAGGACTTGTAGGTGCAAGCTGGTTGTCCAATGGGATTCCTTTGTGGAGGGTGTTGGCTTGCCAACGCTACGGTAACACTCTGGTTGATTATCGCCGCCAATTCTGCAGGCGTCATGGAGATGTTACCTCTCCCGCGTCCACGTCCTCTTCCAGATATTCTTTAAATTACCACATACATAAATAAGTAAATATCCAACCAGATATCAGAATTCAAAGCTATCAGTCACATGAAAATAACCCCTTTGTTTTGGAATGAAAAGGAAAAGAAGTCCAGGAATTTAAAGTAACAGACAAACTAGAGGATCAGTTCGAATCCAAGGGGTTAAGACACACGTCATGGTTTGAATTTCATCTGAATTCGAGGTAAGAGTGAGCATTCATACAAGTAGAATTTGAAGGATAGTTTTCACGTTAATAGTCATGTTCTATGAAAATTGAGAATTTCTTGCTCACGGTATAGAAACGATGACTTATACCGACTACAACGTTACCACCCGACCAAATTCACCGGACTTAGCATGCACGACAAATTATAATTACGTGTGCACCCGTAATGGTAATTTGCTTTGCATGATCACCCTCGGTTCCTCTTATCAGGATAACATATCTTGTCAAGTACAGTGGTCATCAACGATAGAAGTACCAAATATGTATCTATTATATCGGGGTCGATCAATCAAAGTATACGAAAGGATCAGTAAGGTTCAGGAATCGTTGACACGCCATGGTAATTTGACCCATTTGCCTTAGAGATTCGTGTATTAACCATAGTTTATCACTCATCCCAGAAATCCCCAGGTAAGCATAACTGGTCTCACAATGAGATTTATACGATATGCTTGCCTTAGCCCGAAGGCCTTTTTCCAGGAAATCCAGTTTACAGGTGTCTATGTGTCACAGGGATATGTTAAAGCAAAAGTTCTCAGGCATCCAAATTTAGTAAGTACAGCTTAGTAATCTATGTGTGTGTAACTAATGTAAATCCAGCTATAGTCTAAAATGCAATGCTAATGAGATGCAAAGTTCATTTTAGTTCGCTATAACTAATGCTCTGATACCAATCTGTCACACCTTTGTTTTCCACAAACGGGTTTTACCGTCAGGCGTGTGACATAACCAGGATCTCAGATAAGCATCATTACACCAAACGACTCGATAGTTACAAAACATATTAGTTGCTTAATAAAACGAAATAAACCAATTTGTCTTTAAGTATTGCGGAAGCGAAAACAGGAAACATTTAACAATTGTTTAAAATGCGCAAACACGCGCCCAAACCAATTTAACTAATGTAAATGTAATTAAATCTTGAATACAATTTGGGGTGAATGCGGGATGACATGCAGTGGATGCTGTGCTCCTAAACGTGCTATTTCATTGTCCTGAGAGAAAACATGCAAAAGTCAGTACAAGACTGGTGAGTTCACAGGTTTTTCAAAAAACAATAAGTATCAGTAATGAAATTCCCGGATTTAGTAATCAAAGCATATAATGGGTAGCTAGTCCATAGTGATCACTATGTGTATGAAGTCTCGACCGAGCTGACATGTAATCAAATAATAAAGTAGGCCCAGCTGTGGATTCCCCACCACAACGCTGTAAAACAGGCTAACTGTTCACCCGTTTGACCAGCTAGCGCGACTAGCCCGGGCGGGGTATGTCAATCCTAGTAGATCTACTAACAATCACCTCGCTATTTGCATATTAACGGTCCGAAGGGCAAAGTATAACACCATAGTATCATGTATATGTAGCATTACAAAAACCCAATGTAATGTAACGTTTATGAAAACAGCATGTTTCTTTCCCCCAAAAATAGTATAAAGTAAAAGTGGGGCTGTAAACTCACATGACGTATAAGTATGTATGTAAGATGATTAAATAGGATAATAATCGATGTTCCAATGAACTCCTTCACGAGGTACCTAAACACGTGTATATATATATATATTAAGATTTAGGTTAATAATAAGATTTAATGATTAAACGTGAAATAGGGTTTCAATAAGAATTTGGGGTTTCTGATATATAGGTAAAATTTTAATAATAGAATCTCTTATATTTTAATTCCATGAAAAATATTATTTCATTTAAATAATTTCACGTAATTGAAGTATTTATAAGAATGGGTAAACTTAAATATAAAGTGTAAATAATTTCTATAATTATAACAGGATTAAACTATAATTAAAAATAACATTTGGACCAATAATAATTTATTAATTTAAACCATAATTTAAAGTCCATTTTACATGAAATATCTAAAAATAACCTTTGTTATAATGTTTTATAAATATTAAAATTTAAAGAAAAATTGCAGAAAATTATTTGATAATTTTAAAAATAAACAAAGTTTACAAAAATGATTTTTATAATTTTTATAATTTTTTTTCTATTTTTTTAAAGCCCAAAAGCCTTTAAAAATAAAGTTGAAGGTGCCCGGGTTCGAACCCGGGACCTCCTGGATAGCAAACGAGTGTGTAACCGGTGAACCAAAGGCATACAGCCGCGATAGGACACGACTTCTAATTCTTTTAAACACAAACTCAAGTAAATCCTCAAACCGAGGAACCCTAGATTGTTTGAATCCAAAATTGAAACCCAATTCGACAGTGATTACAGAGATAAACATGGGGCTTTTGATCCCCATGTAAAAACGAGTGTGTGGGTGTGTGTAATTACCAGAAAAATGTTGGAATTTGATGACTACGAATGAAGAAAAGGTCGCGAACAGAGTGGTGATCGAATGTGCTGTTCGTGCGTGTTTTATACTAATTTGAATTCAGTGGAAGATTAGAAACGACAGAATGATCGTGACTATGCGATTTAATTTGATTATCTCAGAGTGTAGTGCGCGATCGTGGCCAGGTTGTTCGGCCGAAAGTGGGGGTGGTCGGGTTTGGTTGTATCGCACTCACATTTTTAAATTGAAATGAGGCCTAGGTTCGATTCATCCACGAGAATGTGTCGGGAATATTAATCTGGTCAAAACCGCGTTAGTTGGGGAGTTTTGGCTCTCGCCGGAGAGACGGCCGGAGATGGCCGGCGGTGAAGAAGGGGCGACGGGCGGGGGGTGGGTATTTAAAAGAAAATTACACATTTGGTCCCTGTGGTTTTTAGAGTTTATATTTTATGTCAGAAACTTTAATTTTAAGTTTCATGAATTACACAAATACCCCCTGCACTTAATTTAAGTTCTAATCTTTTTAAAATTTAATTAATTTTTATGTCTTTGTTATTATTATTTATTATTATTAATATTATTACCATTAACATTATTATTATGTTATACTAATATTTAATTTAGGTCAACTTAATTATAATTATATACTATAATAATTAAGATTTTGAACTGATAATAATGTCGAATAACATTGACAGATAGTAACGATAATGGAACAGTCGAAACGGTGTCAACCTAAAATATACGGGTTGTCACATTATCCCCTTGTTGAAGGAATTTTCGTCCCGAAAATTGGAACACTAGGGTTAACAAACAAGTGATGAGCAACTGGTCACTTATCCAGAACATAGACACGCTAGGTTTTCTGACGGTTTCTTAAGAAATAGGAGTCTGATCATTGAACAGTTGTGGGTACTTCGTCTTCATCTGATCTTCGCGTTCCCATGTGAACTCTGGTCCACGCTTTGAGTTCCATCGGACCTTGACAATAGGGATGCGACTATGTTTGCGACTATGTTTGAGTGTCTTGACCTCTCGGTCCATGACTTCCACCGGTTCCTCGATGAAACGTAGTTGTTCATCGATTTCCAGTTCTTCTAATGGAACAACAAGTGATTCATCAGCAAGACACTTCCTTAGGTTTGACACGTGAAACACATTGTGTACTCCACTGAGTTCGTCAGGTAAGTTCAGTTGATAAGCCACCGGGCCAACCCGTTTGACAATCTCAAACGGCCCCACGTACCTAGGGTTTAGTTTCCCCTATTTTCCAAAGAGTATTACACCCTTCCAGGGTGAGACTTTCAACAGTACTTTGTCACCAACCTAAAACTCCAATGGCTTACGACGCTTGTCTGCGTAACTCTTTTGTCGATCACGTGCTGCTGCCATACGGTTATGAATTTGCACGATCTTCTCAGTCGTTTCGTGCACAAGTTTAGGTCCTGTAAGTTGGCTTTCTCCTACTTCCGCCCAACATATAGGAGATCGGCACTTACGTCCATACAGTGCCTCAAATGGAGCTGCCTTGATCGAGGTGTGATAACTGTTATTATAGGAGAACTCAACCAATAGTAAATGAGTTTCCCAGCTGCTGCCAAAATCGATCACACAGGCACGCAATATGTCTTCCAGTGTCTGGATTGTACGCTCACTTTGACCATCGATCTGCGGGTGATACGCAGTACTCATATCCAGCCGCGTTCCCAATGATCGTTGTAATGATTGCCAGAAGTGAGAAGTGAACCGAGCGTCACGATCAAAAATGATAGATATCGGCACGCAACATGTCTTCCGGTGTGCGGATTTCGTTAAGCGATTTACTATAACCCAAATGGTATCGTATCCGCTGGGAGTCCTAGGTAACTTTGTGATGAAGTCCATGGAGATCTGCTCCCATTTCCACACTGGAATTTCCGGTTGTTGGAGTAAACCGGATGGTCTCTGGTATTCTACCTTAACCTTGCATCGTGAACTCATTAAGAAAAGTAAGCAACATGATATAAGTGAATTGGTAACATTGTGAATGAACGAGTCTTAAAAGATTGTTCCTTTATTGTCACTTTAATCCAAAGCTAAGATCTTGAAGTATTGTTTCTTACAAACCCTAATTTAAGAGTACCAATTGTTGATCTTGCAGAATTGAAAACCCGAAAGTGATTGTTTCTTAATATTTAATCAAATTTGTTTTAAAGTTTCTTGCTTTATGCACGTGTGATTAGTAATTCATTCAAAGTTTTAATCTTTAGTTTAAAGTTTTTGTTTTTACATTAATTGATTTACAATATTTAAACAATTTCCACATATTCCCTGAGGAGACGACCTTACTTACCCTTGCACAATAAAGGTAGCTAAGACCGATAAATTAAATTGTTTTTGATCGAGTCTCGACAACCAGATCAAAATGGCGTTGTTGCCGGGGAATTAGTGCGCTTAGTGTTTAATTGCTTTTTTTTGTTTTCTTAAAAATTCATAAAAAAACCAAAAGATTTTACTTTTCTGTTTTTTTTTCTTTTAATTGTTTTTCTTGTTCATTATTACACGAGGTGTTCTTGTGTTTTCTTGTTTGCAGGCAACCCTTATGTTAATGCATACAAGATTTTCAGGCAGGACATCACCTTTGCACTTTGATCCAGAAATCGAGAAGACTACAAGAGAAAATCAAGTATTTCAAAAAACATCAACTTCAAGGACTTCTCAGATTCGTGGCCAAACAAGATCAGAGGAAGGTACATCATCTGCAACAGCTCATCGGATCCTAAGTCGACTTTCAAGGACACCAGAAAGTAATCAATCTAGAGGGATGAATAACCCAGAAAACCAAGGAGGGCCACCACTCAACCAACCTTTGGGAGACATCCCACTACCTGTGTTCCCGCCACCTGATGATCATCCATACCAAGCACCACCTGTGCAACCTCAACCTCAGGGGCCGATCCCTGTGAATCAAGAAGTGCAACACCAACCTCCCCCTGCAAATTTCCAACAAATACCAAATGTTTGGATCCGGAATCCAAGTTTTCAACATAATGGGGAAGGTAGCCATCATAGTCATGATGAGAGGTTTTAAATGGAAGGTAGTCATCATACTAATTATGTGGAAGAATGGATTGAGGATCAAGAAGATATGGACGGTCTGGTTCAACAAAATTTCGAAAATTATGGACATCAACCAGGTTATCGGAATCGCCAACCAAACCATGATCGAGATGGTTATGTACAACAGCCACAATTCCACAATCAAGGAGCACAACCATTCAATGGTATACCAGCTAACCCAGGAGTTCACCAGTATGTACCTGCACATGGCATGGATAGTCACTTCCGTCCTGTCATTGCCATCAATTCATCTCCCATTGTTCCACCAACACAATGAGGGAGAGCCTTTGAAGTCCGACCCCAATGCTTAGGCATTCTACCTCATTTTCATGGAATGGCAACTGAAGAACCATACCTGCATATCTCTGAATTTGAAGCATCTTGTAGTACTATAGGTGGTCAAGGTTTCTCACCGGAGGAAGTTAAGTTGGTACTTTTCCAATTCACACTCAAAGATAAAGCCAAGGAATGGTTTTTATCTTTTCCATCTACAAGTATCCACACTTGGGTTCAAATGCAACAACTATTTTTAGATGAATACTACACTTCTCAAAGAACAAGTGATGCAAGACGGGCAATTCAAGGCTTTACACAACAGGTGGGGGAACAGTTTCATGAAGCTTTTCATCGATTCAAGGAGATGCTAAGAACATGTCCACATCATGGGATAGCTAAATGGGAACTGATATCAGCATTTTATGATGGTCTCTCACTAGAAAATGCAAGAGATGTAAACTCTACAAGTGCGGGCACGTTTACCTTGAATCATGAAGATGAGGATTGGAACATATTGGAGAGGATGAGTGTGATATCTAAAAAACGTGCACAATCAAGTCGAAGGTCAAGAGGGTCAAATGTAAAGATGATCAATGATCAAGTGGCCATGGACAGAATTGCTATTTTGGAACGAGAAATTGCAAGCTTAAAAGTTGGAAAAATGGTGTGGCACACATATCTAATGAATATGCAGTATGTGATACGTGCAATGACATTGGCCACACATCCATCGCATGTTACTTGAATTTGGGGAAGAGTGAAGAAATACACCAGGTCCAAGGCCAAGGAGAAAGGAAGACATATGACATGCATTCTAACACCTATCATCCTGGTCTGAGAAATCAACCAAATCTTAGATATGGTAATAGTACTAATCAGTTGAATCCTTCTTTTCAGGTACCAAATCAAGGAAGTAACCAATATCAAGGACGACAACAAAGCTACAACCAAGGCGGCTACCAAAGGAATAATTACAATCAAGGGAATTACCAACAAGGAGGTCAATACCAACAAAGGAATCAACAAGGGCCTTCAACTGATAATGGTAATGATAATGCAGTTTTAACAACAATTCAAGACTTAGCAAAAGACATGAAAGAATTCAAGCAATTCAAAGACGTGCAAGAAAAGACCAATGCGGCCATTGCTAAGCAGCTAGGACAATTAGCTGAACAATTATCCGGACAGGAACAAGGGAAGCTTCCAAGTGATACAACAAAGAACCCTCAACATATCTTCAACTTCAAAGAATGTGCACATCAATTCGGTTAGTAACGTTCATAAATTTGAAAGTATTGATTATGATGTAACCACTCTTTCTCAAGTAGTTGGTAACGACAAGGAAGTTGATGAAGTGGAAGGAAGTGATTTAGGAGAACCAATTATTCCCATTCAAGTTGGGAAATTCAAAATCAAGCGGACACTTTTGGATTATGGAGCCGGTGTGAGTATCCTTCCAGGAAGTTTGTATGACCAATATGACTTTGGTCCATTACATGAAACTGACAAAACAGTGGTGCTTACTGATTCGACATGGAAACAACCTCGAGGGATGGTTATGGATGTGATCATCAAACTAGGAGAGTTCTACTACCCGGTAGACTTTATGGTGCTTGACTACGCACCGGTAAGGACAAATGAGCAACCAAAGGTAATTTTAGGTCGACCATTCTTGGCAATAGCCAAAACTCAAATCAATTGCCGAGATGGAATTATCAACATGACATTCAAAAACCATAAGTTGTTCTTTAATGTGTTTTCAAAATCAATTACATATGTAGTTAACAATGATTGTTCTATATCAGATCCTACTAATAAGTGTGCTCCTCCTTACATTTCACATGTAAGCGAGGATATCACCAAGAAGAATGGTTTTGATCCTTACAGGTTTGAGCTTGATAATATGGAAAAGGAGGAGAATGTGAAGGTAGAGCCACCAAGGAATGAAAATCCGAGACGAAAGGTTAAAATGGGTAAACCACCGGATCATAAGAATTCAAGGATTAAAGAAGCAATGTTTGGCCAAAGTTTGAGTGAACAAGAGACGCTATCAAGCCAAGAGAAGCATTTATATCAAAAGAAATTTGGAGAAAAGCATTCAATATGACCACCTTAGTGGTCTCCGGTAAGGTCCGGCTGAAGACCTAAAACTTAGCGCTTGTGGGAGGCAACCCGAGAACTTTGTGAGTGTGTTCACTATAAACCCACACGAGACTATAACTCGTCCACTCGGGATGCCCGTGGGGTTCAAAGGCTTGTTGCATATGCTAAATGCAACCGTGATTCCTACGAAAGTGAGTTTTACTTCTTTTATTAGTTTTTGTGTTCTTTGTTTGGTATTTTTTTTAGCTAGTTCAATCATGCATAAGACGTAAGCACTCAAGTGTAGGGAGGTGCAAGTCCCTTAGTAAAAGCTCTTACTAATGATCAGGTCTATGTACTTCTTCCTTATCCTGGTTTTTAATCATTAGCATGTTTATTTGCAGGATCGAATATGGGTGGTTTTTCTCTCAACTCACTGTGAACAACACTCAGCAAGTAGTCTATGAAGAGTTGATCACAATATAACAAGTAACAATCAGTGAGAAAATCAACACAGGAAGTAAATTTTCAAGGTACTTTTATATATTGCTTCTCAACTCAAAGGATTACAAGACACTTGGACTCAAATCACTTATCTAAAGAGTTACAGGGAGAAGAGATATATAATACTACCTACAGCCGGATATACTTTGATACCAGCTGGACACCTCTAACCTTACATCTATACTACAAGACTCTAGGTAAGGTCTTTCAGACATTTTGCCTGAGAGTTGGTAGTCAGGACATGTCCCTGACTTACCTTTTGTCACCAACTAAAGTTGGTAACGTGTACTAACATAAAAAGGTAAACAGTAGAATAAAGTATGGTCAACAACATGGCTCTTTAGGAAGATGCCATGCTGTATCAGAGGTCTGCAGCGGACTGACAGGACCATACTTTTATCTGCTGGACATAGCAATGTCTTCCGAAGGATAAAGTGCTTCGGAAGAATAACTTCTTCCGAAGGCACTTATTCTTCGGAAGACTGCTTCTTCCGAAGCTTGGAGTCTTCTTTGTCTTCGGTAACAGACTTTGTCTTCAGCTCTTTCATCAGACTTTGTCTTCGAAAGCTGACTTTGTCTTCAGCTCTTTCATTAGACTTTGTCTTCGGAAGCTGACTTTGTCTTCAGCTCTTTCATCAGACATTGTCTTCGAAAGATAGTCTTCAGCTGTTGGCTTCAGCTGTTGTCTTCAGCAGTTGACTTCAGCTTTTGCCTTCAGTAGATATCTTCAGCTGTTGTTCCTCAGACTCTCGGAAGATCTCTTGCTTGGCTTCGGAAGCCCTTCAATGTAGCACCAAAAGTGACTATGAAGTGGTTTTGGTTGCACCAGCCTTATCATGATCCAACAAACTCCCCCTAGGCTGATGCTACCAAAACTTCACTTCTCTCTTCTTCTCAAAGCTCTCAGCACCAAGGAAAGTAAGTGTTTATCAGTGTCTTCATTCTTTCCTGCTGTGGTGCTAAGAATCTTGTACAGATCCTTGGTGGACAGAACCTCTACTCTGTCACCTTGGATTATGTGTACCCTCTGTTGTGGCCCTCTGAAAAGAGTTAGTTGATGGGAAGTATAGTCATATTCCCATCGAACTATTGGTTCCATTTCAGGACCTTCCACCATCTGTAGAAAGGCTGTGCCTTTGGTGGTTGGTCTTTCCTTGTCTTCCACTCCTTTCAACTTCAACTCTTCTTCAATCTTGGCTCTTCTACTTCGTTCAGCCAAGTGGAGACCGCTGATATGGTTTCTGATGTGTGCAGCAGTCTCAGAGTTGGAGGGATTGGAGAATGGCTTCTCTGCAAGCTCAGCAAGATCAAATCTGCTGAGATGCAGTAGAGAAGTGGCATTAAGCCTGTTGGTTTCACCATTCTCCCTTTCCACAAAAAAGTTGTGAGAAGGTTCATCGAACCTCCACTGGATTATAGCATTTCTAGGTCCAGGAGATTGACCAGAAATCCTGTCCTCTTTCCTGGTATCTAGTAGAGTCACCAGTCTCCTTCTTAGTCTCTTCTCCTCAGCATTGAGGGTATCGGAGTTGAGACCAAGAAGTCTTGCAGCCTGACCCAAGGTGTCTCTAGGCAACTCAAGAAATTGGCCTAGGGTGAGGGAGCTTGAAGAGTTATCAACATAGGTGATGTTGATAAGCTCTCCCTCATAGGAGATGCTGCTCAAAGTAGTGCAGTTGATGAGCCTCGTCTTGAACTCCTTTATTTCCTCAAAGGAGAGATGTTGAGGAGGCTGAGGGGATGGTCTTGGTTTTTGTTGGGTAGGCTTAGGTTTAGTGGTTTTGGGTTGTGTCTTGGGTTTTAGGATGGGTAGTTTGGGTGGTTGAGGTGATGTGGTAGGTTTGTGTAGAGTTGTGGGTTGAGGGGTGAAGGTTTCATCAGTGGGTTCGGTTTTGATGGGAAAAGGGGTTGGTTCTGGTGTGGGTTGTGGCTGTGGTTGAGTGGCTGGGGTTGAGACCGTTCCTTGTACCCTCCTGTACATCTCCCTTCTCTTCCCCAAACGGATGTCAGCTTTGATTTCACTGACTATCCGTTGGATTGTCCTTTCGGACATAGGTCTCACCTGCCTACCAGAGAAGCCATGAGCCCGGAGATAGTCCTTCATCCAGGCTTTTTCATTGGACTTCTTGGTGGCAGTGACCTCCTTCTCTTCCTCCCTCCTCTTCCTCTCCCTCAACTTCTTCCTAGCAGCTCTCTTCCTTTCCTTCTCCATTTGATCCTGCTCTTTGTTGTGGAGCAGCAGGATCATGTCATCATCATGAGGAGACAGTTCAGGATGACTGAAGCCTCTTGAGAGTAGGAATTTAATCCTGTCCTCTCTCAGCTTCAGGGCTGCTTCTCTTCTTTCTTCTTCTTCCCTCTCCAAGGTCAACCAGGCTAAAGGTCAACCTGGCTTGTTCTTCTTGCTTTAGCCTGGTTGACCTCTCCAAAGACACCAACTCCTCTAATGGTAGCAGGAGTATCTCCTCATTGGCATCTCCTAGACTGATGAGCTGGTCAATGAGTGTTGTTCTTCTCCTTTGGTTGATTTCTTCCTGATTGGCTGCAGCTGCCTTAGAACTAGCAGCTAGCAGCTTTTCAGTAGGAAACCTACCTTTCTTTTGAAGCTTCTCAATCCTCTCCTCCTCCTGAAGCTCTTCCGCAGTCAATTTTCTTTTTCCTTTGTCTTTGGTGGTGCTTGACTGTGGTGGTTCTTGGATGGAGGGTTGTGATTGAGAGAGAAGTTCAGCTGGTGTTTGGGTTGGAGGAATGTCAGAAATGTCCTCCCTGCTCACCTCAGATGCTATTTCAGCAATAACATCTGTGATGGTCAGTTCCTCGGACATCTGAAATAAGCCTTCCGCAGCTTCTATTTCGGCCTCGGAAGACTTTTCTTGTTCTTCCGAGGCTTCCATGTAAGCTTCGGAAGCTTCAGCTAGAGCTTCGGAAGATGAGACTGCTGTAAGTTCTGTCCCATCTGTTTCAGTTGCTGGGCCATCAGTCCCCATTTCCCCTTCGAAGCTAATCTCGGGTTCCATGTGGACCTTAGGTTGACCAACTTCTTCCACAGTGGTAGAAGGTGCAGTCAGTCTTTGAAGCTCCTCAGCCCCAAAATATATGAGTGTGGTGTCGGGGCTGGGCTGTTCTAGGGATGATCTCAATACAAACTTTGTGAAAAGTCTGTAGAGATCTTGAAGCATCTTTGAGTCAATCTCTAGAAAGGATTGAGATGACTCAGGTAGTGTGATGAGTTGGGAAGAAACGAATTTGGTCTGTGGTTCCTCAGATGTTTGTCTCTGAACTTTCTCCTCCTTTTTGGTAGCATCATCTTGAGATCTAGATGAGCTAGAGGAAGAAGTCATTGAGACCTGAATTGGTACATGCCTAACAGACCTCTCCGTCTGTTTCTCAGCTAGTTTAGCCTTGAGAGTGTTAATCTCAAGTTGCTGAGTGGCAGTCCTTGATTCTAAGATCCTCACCTGTGATTCCAGGTTAGAGACCTTAGAAAGCAAGTACTGAAGTGTTAGTTGCATACTTCCCTCATCTTCATGAGAAGAATCACGGGGAGATGAGATAACATACCTAGTATGCTCACTCTCACCACCAGATGTGGCTTCTTGGCACCCTGGTTTCCTTTGCTCAGAGTCATCTCTTTCAGAGATGTCAATGGGTAAAGTTGCCGTAGACTCAGTCCTAATTATGTTACCACTGTCCTGAGAGCTCAATGAGAGACTCTGAGTAGTGGCAGCTGAGTCTACATGAGTCCCCTCCACATCAGTGGAACTCACATCAGTAATTGGCTGCTGATGGGGGCTAGAGACAAGGGATCCCTCTTGGCTCTGTTGATCTTTTAGAGGGTGTTGTAGATCAACTTCATGGCCATGGAGAGATGTAATCTCTTCATCAGTGCGGAGTAAAAGGTCAGTGAAAGAGAGGGTGGTTAGTCCTACTGACCCGGGACCTAGATCAATGTCTACAGGCATTGAGCCTATGGTGGGGTTGTCCCTAGAAGGCTGCACAGGGGAGTGTAGAGACTCACCCTGTGGGCTTAAGGCTTGGGTTCGGGCTCAGGGGTTTGAGACTGAGGAGGCTCAAAACCCACATTGAGGTCAATTGTGAAGGATGGTGTGACCTCGGACTGAGTGGGAGCCCATGATTCCACTCTAGCCCTTTGGGTGTGAACAGAAGGAGCTTGTTCAATCAGAGTAGATTGAACAAGGGTTCTTTTTGGACGTCTCTGGTATGTAGCTTTGATGGGTAAAGAAGGTTTTGGCATTGTGGTGGATGTTGCTGGTGTGGGTTCATCACCTGTGGGAATAACAGGGATGTCACCAGGAGCTATGCGCTCAGTCATCTCTGGAGGTAGTGGAGTGTACCTTCCAGTGAAGTTGGCGGACATCTTCTTCAGTATCTTGAAGATGGTAGGTCTCACTTGTGGAACAGTAAGAGCAGCTGCGCAGACAAGCTTGCTCGGTTCCATCTCACAGTTGATTATGTGTTGAATAAATCGGGGATACATGAAGAATGTATCCCTGCTCAGATTGCTGATAAGGTTGGTCAACACAAATCGTGAGTAGTTAAATCGGAGACCTCTCACCAACCCATGAACTAGGCATCCTAGTTCATATGGGATTTGATCCCAACCCCCTGATTTGTTGGAGAGGCAATGCAGGATAATATGCAGCAGGAACTTCCAATGGTAAGAGAAATTGAACTTGTACATGGTTGATCTGCTGACATCTCCTCCATATCCCATGAGGATATAAGTTCCTTCCAAGTCTTCCTTGGGGAACTCAGTAGGAGCCCCATCATCATGGAGCTCGAGATGCTCCCTGATGAGCTGTTCAGTGATGACCAACTCTTGGCCACAAATGCGGGTTCTCAGGACTCGAACCCCATTCAGAACTGTAGTTTGACCGTTGCTCTAGAATTCGGACATATGGTTGGAGTATACGGTTGGGTTAATAGTTAGTGCAGTGAGGTATGTGGATTCGGTAAGAAAGGTGATGATTTGGGTGAAGTCGACATCCCTTGACGAATCAAGTAATGCGACTTGGTTGTGCTGAGGGTTTAGCGCCATTGAAGAAAAGGTAAGCTTGAAATTTGGGTGAAATTGAAGGTTTGACAGTGAAGGGAATAGTTAGGGTTGTAAAGTGGTAAAAGAAGATGAAATTGATCAGTCAAGATTATTTAAAAGGGGTTGAATTGTGGTAGTGGCGGTAATAGGGTAACTGTTTGGGGTTACTGTGGGTGGTATGGTGGTTTACGGCGGAGAAATGATAGTGGCGGCAAGGATAATTTTAAATAATCTGACCATCATGGACAAAATCTTTACTTTTTACAGAGTGGGGCCCAAAAGATATCCGTTACATATAAAAACCTTTACTTCCGAGGGTAAAACATTTCCGAAGGTAATTTTCTTCCGAGGCAATTTCTCTTCCGAAGCACGATATTGCTTCCGAAGGTAAAATTGTCCTTTGAAGGCACTTTATCTTCCGAAGCAAGGCATTGCTTCCGAAGGTAAAGTTGTCTTTCCGAATGGAGAGTTTTATAAGTTTCGGAAGTAGATCTGATGTAGGATCAATCGCTTCTTCCGAGACCAAAAACTCTTCCGAGAAGAAAATTTGCATTGAGGAATTTGGCTTCGGAAGATATTCAAGAATATCTTCCGAGAGTTAATTCCTCTTCGGAAGGAATTTACACTTGGAATAATTTAAAGATCTTTTGTAACAAGGCTTAAATTGTATTGACACAAGACTTTACATATTAAAAAGGTTTTCAAAAGAGGTAGTTATTCAATGTTTATCATCCCAATTGCTGATATGAGATACTTAAATCTTTGTTCATCAAATGCCTTTGTGAACAAATCAGCATATTGTTCATTTGAGTCAACTTTGATTAACTTTATCAGCTGTTTCTCATGAATATCTCTAATGAAATGATACCTGATATCAATGTGCTTTGTCTTGGAGTGCTTCACCGGATTCTCAGTAATGGAGATAACACTGTTGTTGTCAATATGGATAGGAGTAGTCATGAAGTTGAATCCATAGTCTAACATCTGATTTTGAATCCATAGAAGTTGAGCACAGCAGCTAGCAGCAGCAATGTATTCAGCTTCAGCAGTTGATGTAGAGACACAGGATTGTTTCTTGCATTGCCATGAGATAATCCTTCCACCAAGAAATTGACATCCTCCTGATGTTGATTTCTTGTCAATATTGCAGCCACCATAGTCACTGTTAGAGTATCCTTAGAGATTAAAATCACTATTTCTTGGATACCAGAGACCTAGTTTAGGTGCTCCTTTGAGGTATCTGAGGATTCTCTTTGCAGCAGCTAGGTGAGACACCTTTGGAGCAGCCTGATATCTTGCACAAATGCATGTGGCAAACATGATATCTGGTCTACTAGCAGTGAGATACATCAGAGAACCAATGATTGCTCTATACTGATGTTGATCAGTATCCTCCCCTCAAGGTCAAGGCAAAGATTATGGTTTCTGGGTATGGGTGTCTTGGCTGGTTTACAATCCTTCATTTCAAATATATCTAAGATGTCTGAGACATACTTAGATTGACTGATGAAGAACCCTTCCTTCATCTGTTTCACCTGAATTCCAAGGAAAAAGTCCATTTTTCCCATGGAACTCATCTCAAACTTCTGCTTCATTATGCTTTCAAAGTCCTTGCACATTTGGTCGTTTGAAGAACCAAATATGATGTCATCAACGTAGACTTGTACAAGCAAAATGTCTTCTCCACTCTTTCTGATGAAAAGAGTCTTGTCGATGGTACCTCTAGTGTATCCATTCTTTAGGAGAAACTGAGACAAGGTCTCATACCACAGCCTAGGTGCTTGGTGCAGCCCATATAGAGCTTTATCCAGTTTGCACACGTAGTTGGGGTGCTGTGGGTCTTCAAATCCTGGAGGTTGACATACATAGATTTCCCTATCTATATCCCCATATAGAAAAGCACACTTGACATCAAGTTGGTAGACTGTGAAGTTCTTGGATGCAGCATAAGCAAGGAAGATCCTAACTGCCTCAAGTCTTGCAACAGGTGCAAAGACATCAGTATAATCGATTCCTTCCTCCTGGGTGTATCCTTGAACTACTAGTCTTGCCTTATTCTTGATAATCAAGCCTCTATCATCTTTCTTGTTCCTGAACACCCATTTAGTGCCTATAGGTACTTGACCAGATGGTAGTGGGCATTTATTCCAGACCTTTTGTCTTCTGAATTGAAGCAGCTCCTCCTACATCGATTCAACCCAACTACTATCCTTTAAGGCATTATCTACCTTCTTTGGTTCCATTTGAGATAAGAAGCATGAGTACAAGCAGACATTCCCATGATGAGTTTGTCCACTTGTTCTCACACACTCAGAGACATTTCCTATGATGTTCTCAGTTGGATGAGTGTTGTGAATCCTAAGACGAGGAATCACTTCCAGTTGTAGAGATAAGTCTAGGTTAGACATATTCTGATCAGGAACTGGATCACTCTGTCCAACTGCTGTTTCAAAGTCATTCAATGAGAACTAATTGAATGATTGAGAAACATCATCAATGGTTGGTTGTGAAGTAGGATTAACAGTTGCCTGTTCCTTCAGAATACTACTTCCCTCAACCTGGTGTTGTAATGGATCACCTGAAGAACTTTGAGGTTGATCAAGTGATTCACTTGTTGAAGCTTCATTATTCCTGGAGATAGTTACACTATCAGATCTGTGAATGGTTGAAGCTTGTTGCCTTTCAGCTTTTGGAGAATTTGGAAGAGGTCTGGGAAGCTCAAACAGTTGACTTGCATCAGCATCAGCATTCTCTTGAGCACCTGTTCCAGCTGAAACATTCTCACAAGATGGTTTAGAATAGTTTGGAAACAATTCTAAATCAAAGATATACTCAGGTCCATTCCCCCTAACACAAGGAGTGTGCTCATTAACAACTATATTGGATGATTCCTCAAATTGTTGATTCTTGATATTGTATACTCTATAGGCTTTAGAGCTAGAAGAGTATCCAATAAAGATAGCATCATCCGACTTCTCAGCAAACTTTGCTAAGTTGTCCTTTGTGTTAAGTATGGTACACCTGCAGCCAAAGGACCTTAGAAAGCCAATGAACGGTGGCCTCTTGTTCCATAACTCATAAGGGGTTTTTCCATGGGCTTAACTACAAGAACCCTGTTCTGCACATAGCATGCAGTGCTGACTGCCTCTGCCCAGAATGTTAGAGGCAGCTTCGAATCAGCTAACATGGTCCGAGCAGCCTCAATAAGTGTCCTGTTCCTCCTCTCAGCAACACCGTTTTGTTGAGGAGTTCTGGGAGCACTGTATTGTCTGACAATCCCTTTTGAGTCACAGAATGAGTCAAGAACGAAGTTCTTAAACTCAGTCCCTTGATCACTTCTAATGATCTTAACCTTGTGATCAATTTGATTTTCTATTTTAAGAATAAAAGATTTTAAAGTTTCAGCAGTTTCATCTTTACTTCTTAAAAGAATACCCATGTAAATCTTGTAAAATCATCAACTATCACAAGGAAGTATGATTTTTTCAATGCTCATTATACTTGTGGGTCCAAAGAGATCCATGTGCAATAAGTGTAATGGAGTAGTGATAGAGTTAACACATTTGGATTTATGAGATGATCTGTGTTGTTTCCCTTTCAGGCATGCAACACAGTTATCTTTGCAGAAAAATTCCTTTTTAGGCAAACCATGTACCAAGTTATTTTTAGCCAATTTATTCATTGTTTTAAAATTCACATGACACATGCGTTTATGCCATAGTGTTGACTCATCACTATCAGCTTTGTAAAGAAAGCATGATACTTCACCCATAGGAGAAGCATTGTTCATATCCAGCTTGTACATATCCCCTTTCCTGGGAGATCTAAGAAGCACCAATTCCGGAGGAATTGTCATCCCTGGTTTGAGGATAATGCACTCATGTTCTGTGAAGAACATCTGATGCTTCTGGTCACAGAATTGAGAAACACTTAACAGATTGTGTTCAAGCTGTTTAACAAAGTGAACTTTGTCAATGTTTATTCTGCCATTGGATATACTTCCTCTGCCAGAAATATATCCTCCGGCCTCACCTCCAAATTGGACAGGCCCTCCATCAAAGTTCTGGAATTGTTGAAGGAGAGATCTGTTCCCTGTCATGTGCCTGGAGCATCCACTATCTACAATCTAGACATTGTTGTTCTTGTCAAATGGACGTCCCTGCACATAAGATGAGATGGTTAGTTTTGTTTGGAAGCCCAAGCCTTGCTAGTCTTGGGCTCTTCCAACGATAGTGACATAATTGAACCAAAAGATATGCATTGGGGTTCAGTAGAGGTCATTGTTAAAGAAGAGGTTTGGGCTGCAGCATCTTCCTTGATCTTCCAATCCATCCCTTGGTTGATCTTTGAAGATGAGCTTGTTGAAGCTTGTGCAGCATGGCCTTCTTCCGAAGCTTCTTTCTTTTCGGAAGAAGCCTTCACCACCTTTTCTTCCGAAGTAGTCTTCTTCTGAGATGGTTTCAAGGGAACCTTCTTGTTCTTCCGAACTTTAGAAGGTTTGGCTTCCGAAGCCACTTTTCCTTCGGAAGAAGTAGTTTCTTCCGAAAGCAACTTGGCTTCCGAGACCAACTTTCCCTTTTTCATTATTTGGACCTTTTGAAGTGGTCCAACTGAGAAACCTTCTCTGATTCCTTCTTTTCTAACATTATTTGCATAATGTGTGCTTGCTGGATTGTAGTAACAATCTTTAGCCATGTGGTTGTGCAGACCACACATTATACAGGCAATGTTAGTCTTCTGGGAACTTGCAGGTTGCTGTTTCTTGGGTTTCTTCTCTTCATCAGCAACTTTCCCTTTCAACTTCTGATCCTTCAGTAGGACAGGAGTGCTGGTATTACACTCCTTTCCTGAATCAGAAGTACCTACCACTTGAAATCCGGCAGAAATGAAGACACCCTTTTGCTTTGGGTCGATCTTAAGCTTGGACTCTGCAACCTTCTTGGCAGTCCTTCTAGCAGCTTTAGCTCGGCTTCTTCTTGCCTTGGTGGTTAGGATTTGGTCTTCACAGGTGGAGATGAGTGTATCCTCCTGTTTCTCCCCTATGGTGGCCACTATTTTTGCCTCATCCTTTAGTTCCAATGAGAAGGGTCAACAGTTGGAACCTCTTGCTCTTCAGTACCACATCTAGGTAGTCTAATAGACTCATAAGAGTGTGGTGGAGCTATTTCATTGGTTCACAACCCTTCTTTGTTTTGATAAAACATTTTGGAATGAGAGGTTGATGCAAGAATAGTTTGGAAGCTTTGCTCAGCAATAGCTTGCTTCCTGGCCTGAGCCTCAGCTGTGACCAACTGGGCTTGAACCTCAGATAGTTTGGATATCAGATATTTAATTTGAGTCTTATAATTAGTCTTTTCATGTTTTAAAAGAGACACGGTTTTCTCTAACTCCTCAATTTTCTTTTGGTAGTCAAATTCAGCTCTCTTAAAATAAGATTTTAGCACATTTAAAGACTCAACCTCAGATCTGATTTCCGAAATGTAATCCTTATAAAGTTTAACTTTAGCAATACAGGCAGCAGTACAAAGATGTTCATATACCTGATCATCATCTGTTCCGGCCATGAGTGCTTGAGCGGGAGTCACATCCTGTACCATGAAGCTCCAGTCAACTTCTTGAGCCACAGCATCTGTTTCAGTTGACTTCTCTTCATGCTTTGAAGCAGTGGGATGTGTGGAGGCCTGTGGGGTTCCCGGATTGTTCTTGGGAGCCTTGCATTCCCTAGCAAAGTGACCAAGTTGGTTGCAGTTGTAACACTTTGCTTTGCTTTTGTCAAACCCAAACCTGCTGTTGACTGGGTTTTGAGGGAATTGCCTTCCAGTTCTCTTGAAGAACTTCTTCGCTCTGTAAATTAAAAGAGCCATCTGCTGGACAATATCCATATACTCCACATCATCTGGACTGAAGCACTCAAGATCATTAAAGCAGTATTGAAAATCACCAGAGTGTCCACTTCCAGAGACAAAGGCACAACTATCCTGAGAGGAGTTGTGTTGAACCTTTTGAGACTTTGGAGTCTCAGGTAGAGTAATGTAAGGTCCGCTGTGTGAGTTGTCAGGGTAACACAACAACTGATGTTGTGGTTCCGTGATTTCCCTTTCAACCACAGGAAGGGCTGAACTCAGTTGGTTATTGGAGCGACCAGAGGAGTTCTGCATGTTCATCTCCATCTGGAATGCACTTAGGATACCATACAACTCTGTCAGAGTAAGAGTCTTAAGGTCCGAAGTTCTCTTGATTACAACACAGTAATGTATCCATAGTTTAGGAAGGGAAGACATGAACTTCCTAACTATGTCTCTATTCTCAAGAGCTACTCCAATATCCTCCAGAGTATCTACTAGCTCAACATACCTGAAGTATTGTTGAGTCAAGGTCTCACCAGCCTTGAAAGTAAAGTTCTCAAATTGCTGCTTCAAGAGATCCTTCTTGTTCTCTTGGGTTTCCTTGGATCCTTCATACATCAGCTTCAGTGCTTCCCATAAATCTTTAGCAGTTTTGCACTTCTTGAAGCGTCTGTAGACGGAGTTGGGGAGAGCAGTTTGGAGAGAAGTCATAGCCCTTTGATCCAGCTCTATTCTCTTCCTGTCTTCTTCTGAGTAATCATCAACATCTTTTGGAATGATGCGATTACCAGTGGCAGAAGTGGTGCTTGGTATGAAAGGACCATTGATAATGGAGTCCCACATCCTTGAATCTTGACACTTGATGAAGCCTTCCATTCTGATACACCATGTGTCAAAGTCTTCAGGGGTGATCAGTGGGGACTTGGTCATGGTACCGGTTTCCATATCAGCCTTGGAGAGAGCAGCCATTTGAGTGAGTGGTTTGTAGTGAGGAGTGAAAAACAGGTTGATTTGGATGGTAAGATCTCACAATCAAGAGCCTGATGCTCTGATACCAATTGCAGGATTGAATATGGGTGGTTTTTCTCTCAACTCACTATGAACAACACTCAGGAAGTAGTCTATGAAGAGTTGATCACAATATAACAAGTAACAATCAGTAAGAAAATTAACACAGGAAGTAAATTTTCAAGGTACTTTTATATATTGCTTCTCAACTCAAAGGATTACAAGACACTTGGACTCAAATCACTTATCTAAAGAGTTACAGGGAGAAGATATATATAATACTACCTACAGCCGGATATACTTTGATACCAGCTGGACATCTCTAACCTTACATCTATACTACAAGACTCTAGGTAAGGTCTTTCAGACATTTTGCCTGAGAGTTGGTAGTCAGGACATGTCCCTGACTTACCTTTTGTCACCAACTAAAGTTGGTAACATGTACTAACATAAAAAGGTGAACAGTAGAATAAAGTATGGTCAACAACATGGCTCTTTAGGAAGATGTCATGCTGTATCAGAGGTCTGCAGCGGACTGACAGGGACCATACTTTTATCTGCCGGACATAGCAATGTCTTCCGAAGGATAAAGTGCTTCGGAAGAATAACTTCTTCCGAAGGCACTTATTCTTCGGAAGACTGCTTCTTCCGAAGCTTGGAGTCTTCTTTGTCTTCGGAAGCAGACTTTGTCTTCAGCTCTTTCATCAGACTTTGTCTTCGGAAGCTGACTTTGTCTTCAGCTCTTTCATCAGACTTTGTCTTCGGAAGCTGACTTTGTCTTCAGCTCTTTCATCAGACTTTGTCTTCGGAAGATAGTCTTCAGCTGTTGGCTTCAGCTGTTGTCTTCAGCAGTTGACTTCAGCTTTTGCCTTCAGTAGATATCTTCAGCTTTTGTTCCTCAGACTCTCGGAAGATCTCTTGCTTGGCTTCGGAAGCCCTTCAATGTAGCACCAAAAGTGACTATGAAGTGGTTTTGGTTGCATCAGCCTTATCATGATCCAACATTATTTATGTTTTAAAACCATACATTGAGGACAATGTATCTCAAGTGTGGGGATAAGGGAAACATGAAAAAATTAAACCTTTTAAAAAAATCTTCAAATAAGTTTAGTTGTGCACGAGACCTAAATTTTTTTCATACAAGGCTAATTATTACTTGTTTGTGCATGTATAGATCTCATGACATACTTGTTTTGAAATGGCATAAAAGCATCCCAACATGAGTTTTTATTAAAATTTAGCTGGAATTCTTAGGAGGCATAACGAACCGGATGGTAGATGACATATGTGCTTCACATTCGTAACCCTTTTCCACCGTTTCCATGAGAGTTTGAGCCTAATTGAGCAATTCAAAGCATATGCTGATTTGCTTTATTTTTTTTTTCATAATGAGGGAAACCATAATGTGCATCTAAGTTAGAACTCGTGTAATTGATGCGTGTCAAGATCATATACCAATGTATGCATAAATATGATAGAGGCATTAGGATTGAACCATTTGTTTAAACCCTTCTTTTGAATACCATACCTTGATAAATTTCCTTTAGACACCATGTTGAGCCCCAACTTGTCGTTTGAATAACCCGAAACAATAAACCTATAAAGCCTTAGCCATTTTATGAAACCTCGAGTGATGAAGTCCAATCCATGACATGTCTAGAAGTATTTCAAGTATTAGTTCAATAATAGTATGATTGATCTGAATCTAGTTATATATATATATATATGAAAAAAAAGAGAAAGATAAAAAAAGAAAAAAGAAAAAGCTAAATATGAGGTCAATTGACCAAAATATGCAGCAACAAAAATAGTGTGGGAACTCTATGATATGATTGCTATTAGAGGATAGAGATTGATAAACATGGCATCTAGCATGTTTAACTTGGATTTCATTACCCGTTAGCCACTCTAAATTCCTATTCTATTCCACCTTAAACCTTAGCCTAATATTACAACCCATGAAATACCTCTTGATTTATGTATTATATTGATGGCGATATGATTATTATATGAGCTTATGATGAAAATGTACATTCTTGTTTTGAGAGTTTCAGATATACTAGTATATAATCACTAGTCCACAAAATAAACCGAGAGGAGTGTTCAGTGTAAGGAATGTGAATGCATGAATGTTTGAAGCGGAAGGTGAAGTTATGCCAACTAAAGATTTTAAGCTTAAAACATAATTGATGTTGCATGTTGGGTTGTGATCTTACATGATAGAAGTTTAAAACTAAGTATGCCTTGGGACCTTTACTTGTGCAAAATTGTGATAAGTTAGCATGTTTGATTAATTAAGGTGAATAACGCAAGCAAGTTTGTTTGAGGACAAACAAAAGGTTAAGTGTGGGGATGTGATCGCTTGCCGATAATTCAGTGTTTAATTAACTTAAATGCTTGATTTTACATTATTATTATGGTCGAACGGGTTCAAGTTGTTTGTGTTTTGAATTATAGGTGTTTGGAGTTAAAGGAAGCTTATTTTGGACCAAAAGATGCAAAACGGGAAACTGTAACTAAGTTGGGTGAAACATGAAGAGTATGGAAGAAGCGGGATGGAAATCGGAGCCCGAGAAGTGAAGAAATACAAAAACCGAAGGTTCAAGACCATGGTAACTTAAAATGGGCATAACTTGGGCTAGGAAAAAGTTACGGGGCCCACGACCTGTCAACGGAAAGCTCGTGAAAAGTTACATGTGAAACAATTAAGAAACAAGTGCAGGGAGGCCGTAACTTACGGCCCTGTGCTGAGACCGTCTGTGAACCCCGTAACGTAGAAGGTTTGACCGTCTGGTTGAAGGCAGGCGTAACTTACGGCGTAAGTTACGGCCTGCCTTCAACCAGACGGTCTAACACGATATTTGGAGGGTTATTTAAAATTTTAAATCCTATATAACCCTAATCATTAGGGTTTCGAAAGGAGACTTCTCCCAGATGAATTTTAGAGGTTTTCAAGGTGTTTTTGAGAGTTCTTTTCACCACGGTTTCACCCGAATCAAGCATTAACAACATCCAATCAAAGATTGAAGATTCAATGAAGATAATACGTGGCTAGGTTCTCTTGATTGCTTTCGGGAGTATGATTCTTGTAAGGTGAGACGATTGGTATGATTGATTAGGTTTTTGTATTAAACATTAATCTATTGAATGCAACATTATGTTTTGATTGATTTAAACGATTTGCTTATAAATAAAGTTGTTTGCTTGATTATCAGTTTTTCGGTTTCCTTACATCGTGAACTCATTAAGAAAAGTAAGCAACGTGATATAAGTGAATTGGTAACATTGTGAATGAACGAGTCTTAAAAGATTGTTCCTTTGTTTTCACTTTAATCAAAAACTAAGATCTTGAAGTATTGTTTCTTACAAACCCTAATTTAAGAGTACCAATAGTTGATCTTGCAGAATTGGAAACCCGAAAGTGATTGTTTCTTAATATTTAATCAAATTCGTTTTAAAGTTTCTTGCTTTATGCACGTGTGATTAGTAATTCATTCAAAGTTTTAATCTTTAGTTTAAAGTTTTTGTTTTTACATTAATTAGTCGTGTTAATTAAACACTTTCCACATATTCCCTGTGGAGACGACCTTACTTACCCTTGCACAATAAAGGTAGCTAAGACCGATAAATTAAATTGTTTTTAATCGAGTCTCGACAACCAGATCACTAGGGAGGATCTATGTATCTAAGTACACTTTTGACTTCTGGCCCATTTCTTTTTAAGTTCCTTTTACCCGTTTGACCCGTTAGAGATATATCATAAATGTAAGGCCCCGCTCACCGGGCACCTTACTGTTGGTTCTTCATCGCTCATATAACGTACATAATGTGTATAATCATAAAATACGCAGCGGAAATGATAAATTATATACATTCTCATTCATTCGTAAAAGTCATTACATCATTGACTCGATTACAAAATACAGCTTTCTCTACTTTGTTTCTCCTCATAGGATCATACAGCGACCTCTAGAGGAGATATTAAGTTCAAAAACATAAAAATTTTATTTTTATACTAAAGAATATTCCTTAGGTAATTCCGTACATCGGAACCCTGACGGAATATTCTTGACACTATCATGCAACATATTTCGTTGCATGTGCTACGCATTCCAATGCGTGGCGAACTTATCAAATCTAAAGAAGATTCCTTAAATAATCCCTTTTAGGGGAATACTCAAGAAATCTCGTAATGGCATGCAACGTGATGAGTTGCGTGCGTTATGGGCCCACAACGCATGACGTTGCAGCATAATCAAAAAGTGAATGCCATCCCAAAAGAGCTGAGTAGTCGCCTCGTGCCATCCTCAGCAACACTACCTGCGAACTGGAAAACACATAAAAGTCAGCGTTGCTGAGTGAGTTCTAGTTTTATAATAAAACATACTTTCATTCTCATTAACTGCTGTTTCATATATGTGTTCACACATCATACGTACACGTAGATAATATTATTATTATCTCATCATTCATTACATACTTTCATTCGTGTACTCTTCATCATTCTCATTTACTTTCATACATACATACTTCACGTACTTGCGTACGTACTTTACTTTCATTTCTTACATTCATTACTTACGTTCGAACATTTATTACATTCATTCATACTTTCTTTACTTTCGTTCGAACGTTCATTACATTCGGTGACATGTACAATACCCCACTTTCATCATACATACTACTGGTGCTGGACCTGTGGTGGTTAGCCACGAACGTTGTGCACAAAGCTGATCCAGTCACCTGGGGTAGATACATGCACCACTTAACTTTCACTTCACTACTAACATACGTTAGCCGAGTCTCTTGCAGTGCGCGACTGCTCACCTCAGTGACAATCTTATGATTGCCTGCTAACCGAGTCTCTTGCAACACGAAGTTGCTCACCTCATTGTCAATCTCAATGATTGACCCGATGTACATCCTTCGGGGTAGCTAACCCGTACACCGTTGAGCTAACACCTGCCAGGGGTGTGCACCTCCTTCATTTGCTTGCAAGCCTTTCTTACTTTCTTTCATTAATGCATGCATTCATTCATCATGTTCCTTCTTTCATTATCTTTCACTTTACGTTTTTAATACATTCGTTTCTTTCGTTCATTCATTCACGTAAAGTTATTAAAGATAAGACACATATACATAAGGAACATACATACTTACATATCATCAGTATTCACCATTTATCATGGCAACATCATACTAACATACTTACATCATACTAGCATACATACATCATACATACACTTCTACATTCACTCACATCAGCCCTGTCCGGGCGACTGAACTACCACCAGTCGCATGTCCTCCATGCGACTGGGTTATGCGATTGGGCTACTCATGCGAATGGGTACTCATACGTGCGATTGAACTTCCTTCCGTACGACTAGACACTATGCGACTGGGCTATATGCGACTAACTCTTAACCGTACGACTCAACTACTCTGCGATTGAACTCATGCGACCGAAACTCTCAGTCGCATCAACTATAGTGCGATTGAGGCTCAGTCGGGCGTCTGAACCTCAGTCGGGCGATTGGACATCAACTTTCATTCATTCGGCCGAATGGCCCTTCAGTCGCATAACCCTAACTGGGCAGCGACTGGAGTTCTTCATGAACAGCAGTCGCGAAACACCCGTCCCCACAGTCACCATACACCCATTTTCAGCCCAATTCAACCCTCCCAAGCCTTAGGATTCCTACTAGGACCTCATACAAGCATATACTAGTCCTAATTCATACCATAAACACATTACTCAAGATTTACCCAAATGGGTCAAACTTTCACTATTTCCAAAACTAGGGTTTAAATGTGTTTCCAGCCCCAAAATCGTTAGAAAACATGTAAATGAGGGGTCCTAGAACTCACATTGTCAGGTAGGAGTTGATAAGCTTCGATTTGGCTAGCTTCACGATCGATCTTGAACTCGGGCAGCACTTTCCCTCTCTTCTTCTCTGTTCTCTGTCGCCCACTGCTCTCTCCCCGACTGAAAATGGGGAGGAGAATGGAGCTACCCCCTTTTTATACCCACTTCTCAGTCGCATCTGGTCCAGGGGCGACTGGACCTTCAGTCGTATCAACACTGTGCGATTGGACCCCAATCGCACGTGTTCCAAGCGGCTCATACTCCATTCGGGCGGTTGAACTCCAATCGTGCGGTTGAGCTTCAATCGGCCGAATAGCCATGCGGTTGACCTCCAGTCGCACAATTCACAGGCGACTGAGGCTCAGTCGCATAGCCCACCGAAACGTCAGACTTCTGGGTGTTACAAGTCCACCCCCCTTATTTTAGGTTTCGTCCCCGAAACCTGTTACTCCTCGAACAATCGTGGGTAATGCTGCCTCATCTCTTCTTCGGTTTCCCACGTTGACTCGGATCCCTTCCTGTGCCGCCACTGTACACGCACAAGGGAACCACTTTATTTCTCAACCTCTTCTCTTTTCGATCTATGATCGCCACTGGTTGCTCTACATAATTGAGCTTTTCGTCTACTTCGATATCATCCAGTGGAACGACCATGTCTTCGTCCGCCAAACACTTCCTCAGATGGGACACGTGGAAAGTCGGGTGGATTCCACTTAATTCATCTAGCAAATCTAACCTATAGGCCACCTCTCCTACTCGAGCAACGATTCGGAAAGGGCCTATATATCGCGGACTCAACTTACCCCGCTTCCGGAATCGAATGATCCCTTTCCAAGGTGAGACCTTCAACATAACACGATCTCCCACCTGGAACTCAATCGGTCTGCGTCGTTTGTCGGCATACGATTTCTGTCGGTCTTTGGCCGCTTTCATATACGCTTTAATTCTTTCAAGCTTTTCAGTCGTAGCCTCTACCACTTCGACGCTTCCCAATTCCTCCTGACCAATTTCACCCCACAGACGGGTGTTCTGCATCTTCTACCGTATAGCATTTCATAGGGTGGCATGCCGATACTGGCATGATAACTATTGTTGTATGAGAACTCAGCTAACGGTAGATGGTCATCCCAACTTCCCCCGAAGTCAATAACACATGCTCGGAGCATGTCCTCCAAAGTCTGAATGGTCCTTTCAGACTGACCATCAGTTTGAGGATGATAAGCCGTGCTAATATGTAATCTCGTCCCCATGGCATCGTGGAATTTCTTCCAGAATTTAGATGTAAACCGGGTGTCGCGATCAGACACAATCGACACCGGTACACCGTGACGAGTCACAATCTCTTTGATGAAAAGATCAGCCAACTTCTCGGACGAATATGTCTCCCGCATCGGTAAGAAGTGAGCACTCTTCGTCAATCGATCCACAATCACCCAGATCGTATCATACCCTTTCGGGGTACGTGGCAGCTTTGTGATAAAATCCATGGTGATGTGTTCCCACTTCCATTCCGGTATGTCCAACGGTTGGATCTTTCCATACGGCTTCTGGTGCTCCGCCTTCACTTGCAAACACGTGAGGCATTTACTCACATACTCCACCACATCACGTTTCATACCCGCCACCAATAATCTTTCTTCATATCTTGGTACATTTGGTAGCACCAGGATGATGGAGTATCGAGACTTATGAGCTTCATCCAAAATCTTTCTTCGTAGATCCCCAAGACGAGGAATCCACATACGCCCAAACCGAGTTCTAACACCCGTTGCGTTTTCTCCCAACTCCGCGACCACACCTCTCATTCGTTCAGAGTTAAGATGTTCGTCTTTCAAAGCCTCATCTTGGAACTCTCTGACCTGTTTCATTACGTCGGAGGTCATAATTAGCTGGTACGCCTTCACCCGAATTGGCTCGGGCCTCTCCTTTCGGCTAAGGGCATCCGCCACCACGTTGGCTTTGCCCGGATGGTAATGGATCTCACAATCATAGTCTTTTATAAGCTCCAACCATCGCCGTTGCCTCATGTTCAGATCTCTTTGCTCGAAGAAGTACTTCAAGCTTTTGTGGTCCGTAAAGATGGTGCACTTCGTCCCGTACAAATAGTGCCGCCAAATCTTCAACGCGAAAACCACAGCTGCTAGCTCCAAGTCATGAGTAGGGTAATTAACCTCATGAACTTTCAACTATCGGGATGCATAGGCTATCACTTTTCCTCTCTGCATTAGTACACATCCCAACCCCGAGTAGGAGGCATCAGAATAAACCACCAAATCTTCACTCCCTTCGGGTAACGCCAACACTGGAGCTTGGGTCAATCTCGTCTTCAGCTCTTCAAACGCCTTCTCTTGAGCTTGACCCCACACAAATTTCACATCCTTCCGGGTCAACTTTGTCAGTGGAGAAGCAATTTTGGAAAAGTCTTGGATGAACCTTCGGTAGTAACCCGCCAAACCCAAGAAACTACGGATCTCGGTCGGCGTCTTCGGAGATTTCCATTGCATAACTGCTTCCACTTTCGCCGGATCGACCATAATCCCGTCCGGATTTACTACATGACCCAAGAATTGAACCTCACGCAGCCAGAATGCGCACTTGGAGAATTTAGCATACAACTTCTCCCTTCTCAACGTCTCCAGAACTTCGCGAATGTGACCGGCATGCTCAGTCTCACTCTTTGAATAAATCAAGATGTCATCAATGAATACAATCACTGATTTATCCAACATCGGCCGGCACACCCTATTCATCAGGTCCATAAAAGCAGCTGGCGCGTTGGTCAAACCAAAGGACATAACGAGGAACTCATAATGACCGTAGCGCGTACGAAAAGCTGTTTTAGGGATATCCTGCTCCTTCACCTTCAGTTGATGGTAGCCTGATCGAAGATCTATACGTGAAACCAACTAGCACCCTGAAGTTGATCAAACAAGTCGTCGATCCTCGGCAAGGGGTATCTGTTCTTCACTGTCAGCTTATTCAACTCGCGGTAGTCGATGCACATCCTCATACTACCGTCCTTTTTCTTTACAAACAGGACCGGAGCACCCCAAGGTGAGATACTCGGTCGGATAAACCCCTTATCCAACAGCTCTTGTAACTGCTCCATCAACTCTTTCATCTCTGTCGGGGCCAATCGGTATGGTGCCT
Organism: Flaveria linearis; assembly: GCA_024085815.1. Classification (NCBI taxonomy): domain Eukaryota; kingdom Viridiplantae; phylum Streptophyta; class Magnoliopsida; order Asterales; family Asteraceae; genus Flaveria; species Flaveria linearis. The sequence goes on from CM044002.1 coordinate 97,018,207, forward strand.
TGGCAACAGGTTGGGCGCCTGGTACTAAATCAATCTGGAACTCGATCTCTCTGTCAGGTGGCAATTCCGATAAGTCTTCCGGGAACACGTCTGGGAACTCACACACAACCGGAACATCAGACAGTTGTGGTGCTGGCTTCTCTACATCTTTCACATAACATAAATAGGCGTTACATCCACGCCTCATACATTTCCCCGCCACTGCCATTGAGATCACTTTCGGAATCGTAGTAACCCGATCCCCATAAACTGTCACTGGACTACCGTCAGGCGCTGTCAAACTGATCATCTTCTTGCGACACACAATGTTCGCCTCGAAATCTGCCAACCAGTCCATTCCAAGCACCAAATCGAAACCACCTAACGTCATTGCAAAGGGTTTAACTGGGAATTTGTGACCCTCCAGTTCTACATCGCAACCTCAATTACCTCTGAAATCCTGGTGGTTTTACCTATCGCAGTCTCTACATCAAACGGCACATCCACACGCCTACTACTAACGGGCAATTTGGCACAAAATGCAGCAGAAATAAAACTCCTACTGGCACCCGAATCAAATAATACAGAGGCTAAAGTTTGGTTCACCAGAAACGTACCGGACACTACATCGGGGTCCGTCCTCGCCTCTTCCTTGCGTCATCGTAAATGCCCTGGCGCTCGCTTTCGACCCTTCACCCCTGTCTTCTTCACGCCGGAACCCTCAGATCTCGGCTTCTTGCAGTCTTTATTCATATGACCACTTTCCCCACAGTTATAGCACCTCATCGCTTTACACTCTTTGGCCATATGTCCAGACTTTCCACACTTGAAACATACATTCAGCCCCCATCTGCACTCACCACCGTGCTCTCGCCCACACTTCCCACACTTTCTCGATCCCACTTGTCACGACCACACGGCGTTCATCAACCCGTGCCTTCTTACTACTTGTCGAAGTATCACCCCGACCAAACCTCTTTCCCTGCCACTTTCTCTCATCACTTCCCTTCTTATTGCCCTCAGATTTCACCATCGCAGCCCGTTCATCATACAACCTCCCAGCTAAATCCACCGCCGACCTGAAAGTACTGGGTCGGGCGGAAATCAAATGCCAACGAATTTCGGCTGGCAACCCCTGAATATACCGGTTAATCTTGCGAGACACCGGCGTCACTTGCTCTGGCACCAACCGTGCCATATCGTTGAACTTGGTCGTGTATTGTTGGTGGGTCATCGTTCCCGCTTCCAGCTGCAGGAACTCTCTCTCAACTCTGTCCATTTCTCGACGAGGACTAAACTCCTCGATCACCATTCTCTTCAACTCTGACCACTTCATCTTCCCAATAGCTCTGCTACCCTTGGCCTGGACAATATTATCCCACCAGCACAATGTCGTCCCCGTAAACGAGTGGGTAGCAAACTTTACCTTCTTATCCTCCTGGCACTCACTGATATCAAGGACCGCCTCCATCTCTCTCACCCATTGGTGAGCATCAGCAGCCGTACCTGAACCATCAAAAGTCGGAGGCTTGCATCTCATAAATTTCCCGTAATCACAACCCCGGGCTGTCCTCCTAACCTGTTCTTCCTCCTCTTCCTCTTTGTCATCAGACATACTGTTTTGCCTCTGTCTGTTGCTGTCTACCGGAGGACCGTCTCCTCCCTCGTCTATCCTCCTCTCGTACTGCCTTTATCGCTTCGGTCATTACAGTCGGCAAGATTGTCTGCATAACCTGGTGCACTTCCTCAATCACTGCCTCTTTTACCAAGGCTCTCAACTTGGCGCTTTCGTCCGTCTCTTCCTGGTGAGGAATCTCATTCTCCTCACGAACTACTTTCTCTTTCCTAAGTCTTCCTCGCGTGATACGCGGCTCATCACCACGTTCACCATCACGGGAAGCATCAGATGATCTATCACCGACCATCTTCTATCACACTGAAAGATTAAAACACCAACACGGTCATTCAAGGAAATAGCTCAGTTTATGTTAAGTACAGTAAGTCCCTAATTACATTGGCCAGTTGTGATTAGCCACTTACTCTACTCTTCGTACCCCGAGCATCACCTATCCTGACTACATTAGTATCTCAGTCTAACAGTACACGTCATTCACATAACAAGCGCACATAATACCATTAATCTTTAAGAAAATACCTGATGGCACGCGACTACTCAGATGGCATTCTCATTCTCCCTGTCCCATTCTCAGTTTAAGTTTAGGTTTATTATGAAAATTTACCCATTTTACTTAAACTTTTGCTCTGATACCAACTTGTAAGGCCCCGCTCACCGGGCACCTTACTGTTGGTTCTTCATCGCTCATATAACGTACATAATGTGTATAATCATAAAATACGCAGCGGAAATGATAATTATATACATTCTCATTCATTCGTAAAAGTCATTACATCATTGACTCGATTACAAAATACAGCTTTCTCTACTTTGTTTCTCCTCATAGGATCATACAGCGACCTCTAGAGGAGATATTAAGTTCAAAACATAAAATTTTATTTTATACTAAAGAATATTCCTTAGGTAATTCCGTACATCGGAACCCTGACGGAATATTCTTGACACTATCATGCAACATATTTCGTTGCATGTGCTACGCACACGCTTCCAATGCGTGGCGAACTTATCAAAATCTAAAGAAGATTCCTTAAATAATCCCTTTTAGGGGAATACTCAAGAAATCTCGTAATGGCATGCAACGTGATGAGTTGCGTGCGTTATGGGCCCACAACGCATGACGTTGCAGCATAATCAAAAAGTGAATGCCATCCCAAAAGAGCTGAGTAGTCGCCTCGTGCCATCCTCAGCAACACTACCTGCGAACTGGAAAACACATAAAAGTCAGCGTTGCTGAGTGAGTTCTAGTTTTATAATAAAACATACTTTCATTCTCATTAACTGCTGTTTCATATATGTGTTCACACATCATACGTACACGTAGATAATATTATTATTATCTCATCATTCATTACATACTTTCATTCATGTACTCTCATCATTCTCATTTACTTTCATACATACATACTTCACGTACTTGCGTACGTACTTTACTTTCATTTCTTACATTCATTACTTACGTTCGAACATTTATTACATTCATTCATACTTTCTTTACTTTCGTTCGAACATTCATTACATTCGGTGACATGTACAATACCCCACTTTCATCATACATACTACTGGTGCTGGACCTGTGGTGGTTAGCCACGAACGTTGTGCACAAAGCTGATCCAGTCACCTGGGGTAGATACATGCACCACTTAACTTTCACTTCACTACTAACATACGTTAGCCGAGTCTCTTGCAGTGCGCGACTGCTCACCTCAGTGACAATCTTATGATTGCCTGCTAACCGAGTCTCTTGCAACACGAAGTTGCTCACCTCATTGTCAATCTCAATGATTGACCCGATGTACATCCTTCGGGGTAGCTAACCCGTACACCGTTGAGCTAACACCTGCCAGGGGTGTGCACCTCCTTCATTTGCTTGCAAGCCTTTCTTACTTTCTTTCATTAATGCATGCATTCATTCATCATGTTCCTTCTTTCATTATCTTTCACTTTACGTTTTTATACATTCGTTTCTTTCGTTCATTCATTCACGTAAAGTTATTAAAGATAAGACACATATACATAAGGAACATACATACTTACATATCATCAGTATTCACCATTTATCATGGCAACATCATACTAACATACTTACATCATACTAGCATACATACATCATACATACACTTCTACATTCACTCACATCAGCCCTGTCCGGGCGACTGAACTACCACCAGTCGCATGTCCTCCATGCGACTGGGTCATGCGATTGGGCTACTCATGCGAATGGGTACTCATACGTGCGATTGAACTTCCTTCCGTACGACTAGACACTATGCGACTGGGCTATATGCGACTAACTCTTAACCGTACGACTCAACTACTCTGCGATTGAACTCATGCGACCGAACTCTCAGTCGCATCAACTATAGTGCGATTGAGGCTCAGTCGGGCGTCTGAACCTCAGTCGGGCGATTGGACATCAACTTTCATTCATTTGGCCGAATGGCCCTTCAGTCGCATAACCCTAACTGGGCAGCGACTGGAGTTCTTCATGAACAGCAGTCGCGAAACACCCGTCCCCACAGTCACCATACACCCATTTTCAGCCCAATTCAACCCTCCCAAGCCTTAGGGATTCCTACTAGGACCTCATACAAGCATATACTAGTCCTAATTCATACCATAAACACATTACTCAAGATTTACCCAAATGGGTCAAACTTTCACTATTTCCAAAACTAGGGTTTAAATGTGTTTCCAGCCCCAAAATCGTTAGAAAACATGTAAATGAGGGTCCTAGAACTCACATTGTCAGGTAGGAGTGATGAGCTTCGATTTGGCTAGCTAAACGATCGATCTTGAGTCAGGTCGGGCAGTATCAACACTGTGCGATTGGACCCAATCGCACGTGTTCCAAGCGGCTCATACTCCATTCGGGCGGTTGAACTCCAATCGTGCGGTTGAGCTTCAATCGGCCGAATAGCCATGCGGTTGACCTCCAGTCGCACAATTCACAGGCGACTGAGGCTCAGTCGCATAGCCCACCGAAACGTCAGACTTCTGGGTGTTACAATAAACCAAGTCGACCCATTTATAAGTAAATGGGTCGAAATGATCACTTCTACATTGGACATTCCACTTGTTAACTTGTTTTACCCTTTTTGTTCGTTGGTGTCATAATTCATAGAAAGAAGAGATTACTAACGAACGATCAAGTAATGATACTAGACCAATGGGATCTGTTTTCAGCTCTTTTATACATGAAGAGGAGTCTAATAAGTTGTAAGGTTCTTTAACCCTTTTATGTTTAGATTACTGCTACGAAAAGGTTTTTGGTCTTATTTTTATACATTTTACATGTAGTGTTTATCATCATATGATCTTATCTGGCTGGTCTAGGGTCTAAACAATGCCTTCAGGTTTTCCTTTACTGATCATTTACTTTTATTCAAATTCCATTGCACAAGCTTGACTCTCTCAACTTTGAAATTTGATGTTGTATGTTTGTGAATACGTGAGTGGTATATTAGTGTAAGTATTAGGTGCCAAAACTATGCAAGGTCGGTCTGGTTGGATAACGGTCAAAAGCAGGTATGAGTTGTACCGGATCCTTTATAACACAGACCAGGATAGGTTGACATTCAAGCACTTTTTGTCTATTTTATAATTCTTTGTAAATAATTATTAGTTATTTATGACTATAGAAAACAATATTATTACAATCATAATCTATATCTTTGAATAAAATTATTTAGGAGGTTAGAATGTTAAAAATAGACTTCCTTTGACTTTCAATCTATTTGACCCGTTGGACTCATTTGCTCGTTCCCCTTTCATCTAAGTATTTCTACTTTTCTATTTCATGTGTCGGAGATAAAAGCGACCCAATATGACATGTTTATAAAAAATGGTCTAAATTTCCACCTTTAATGGTATTAATGATCATGCGCCATTGGTTATGTTAACTCTTTCTTTCTTAACGATGTGGTTTCTAATTGAATTACCTCAAGATTGAAGTAACAATGGTTGAACTAAGTAGCACTCAAAAGGACATGAAGAAGAAGAGTTCTTCAAAAGTTAGTTACAACAATAGAGCAAAAGGGAAAAAGGAATTTCTGTTTATTTCTGAACTACCACATCATACAATCTCCTCTCTATTTATAGCTATTTTGACTACATACAGTTGACTTTATTGCTTGTAAATAGAAGTTACTAACAGTCAACTAACTAACCACTATTACATTCAAATATTATACATCACTACCTATTGATGAGATGATCCTTTACCCAAGGATCAAATAATGGAAACCACTGAGACATCAAATGAGCATATTCCTATATAGCATCTTCTGGTAAAGCTCCTTTCCATTTCACCAACCATTGAATAGCCATGCGATTATTATGCTTAAAAAACACGTCGGTCAATAACACTTTAGGTTCTCTAACATATTTAGAAGAGAAATAAGTAGTAACCTTAGGAGGTGGTAATGGACCAAAGTATTTTTAACAACGAAACATGAGCTGTGGATTAATGGTGGAGTCACTAGGCAGTTGCAATGTATAAGCCACCTGCCGTACTTAGCTACTATTGGATACGGACCATAGTACTTAGCTGTCAACTTTTGACTAGATTATGAGAAATAGAAGTTTGGTGATAAGGATACAGCTTTAAGTAAAACCACTCCCCAATATTAAAAGTTATTTCTGATCGGTGAGATCAGCCAAATGTTTCATCCGGTGCTGAGCACTAAGTAAATTGGCCTTTAAAATAATTAATAATCTTTTGAATGGTGAGGCTCTGATCAACCACTTCATTAGTACTCCCCTAGTAAGTAAGGTAAATGAATAGGAGGAGGTTGCCCATGTAAGTAAGGTAAATGAATAGGAGGGGTTGCCCATAAATGATTTCAAAGGGAGTAAATTTGATGGCAGTCTGGTAACTTGTATTATACCAGAACTCAGCTAAAGGCAGCCATTTATACCAATCAGAAGGTCTTAAACATATACAACGAAGGTAATTCTCCAAACGTCGATTCAAAACTTCTGTTTGTCCATCGTTTGATGGTGGTAAGAGTTAGACATTTTCTGATCAATGCCTTGTATGATCATCAATTGTTGCCAAAGGTGACTGATAAAAATTTTATCTTGATTTGAAACAATAGACTCTGGACAACCATGGAGCTTGAAAATGTTATCTAGGAATAATTGGGCTACTTCAACAGCAGTCAAAGTATAGGACAGGCTAGGAATTGAGCACCTTTACTCAAATAGTCGACCACCACTAAGGTGTTGTTTGTTTTTTCTGCAAGAAAACGTCTGCAGTCTGCGAACCACATCTGCTGACATCTGTATTAGAAGAGGTGGACCAAACATTTACAGTCTGCAAGAAAAATAGTGTTTGTTTTTTTAACATCTGCAGACTGTTAAAATATTCAGTAATTAAAGTAAACCTATTTTTTAAACTTTAAAAAATAGTTTAACATTAAATATAAATAAAAGTCATACAAATACATTAAAATATAAATAAAAGTCATAAAAACTATAATAATATTCATAAAACCATACAATACATTTTAATTAAATCGTTTATTTGATATTCTGCATTAACTGCTCAGCAATTTCATCTCGTAACTGAGTCATATATTCCCGATCTGATGTCGTACCATGTTCCTGAACATTATTTTCATCAGCATCAACATGACGATTTTCAAAGGACACATTGGGTTGATCGTATTGTGTACAAAAACATTTTTAACTATAACAAATAAGCATTTTACTTACACAAGCAAATTCAAACACAACCAGGAAAAAAGTTGAAATACCAAAAAAAGACTTCAATTCTTTAAACTTGTAATCATGGCCTCCAGAATATGTTTAAATAAAAAGATTTAACCAAAGAATGAACATAAGAACAAATCCATAAGCAGAAAAATGCAAACATCCATGATGTAGTTCAAAACAATTTAGGAAGTGCAATGCAGAGGGATATCCACAAGAATCAAGGTACGCACATGAGCTTCCTGACATCGGTGGATAGAGTCGATGAATTAAGAATAAAAACAAGCATTAATTTGAAGTTAAAAGTGAAATACCTCAAAGTTTCGATTTTTATGTGAATTAAAGAAGGTGATCAGCTGGTGCAGGGAGAGTTTTTGACAGATCTCGTGAACTTCTTTGAAGGTGAATAGAGGCACAGAGAGATTGAAGGTTGAAGTGGAGGGAGGTCGCCGTTGGAGGGAGGTCGCGGCTGGAAGAGAGGTCGCCTCTGGAGGGAGGTCACGGCTGGAGCGAGGTCGCGGCATGGAGCGAGGCCGGATGGAGGGAGGGCCGGCTGGAGGGAGAGGCGGCGGGAGGGAGAGGCGGGGGCGGGAGGGAGAGGCGGCGGGAGGAGAGGCGGCGGGAGGGAGAGGCGGGCGGGAGGAGCGGGAGGGAGAGGGGCGCGGGGGAGAGGCGGCGGGAGGGAGAGCGGGAGGGAGGGCGCGGGAGGGAGAGGCGGCTGGAGGGAGAGGCGGCGGGAGGGAGAGGCGGCGGGAGGGAGAGGCGGCGGGAGGGAGAGGCGCGGTGGGAGGGAGGTCCATGTCTACCTCATGAAGAACTCAGGAAGACATTTTTTAATGAAATGTCTTTTGGAAATCAACATTCTACGCGCTTAAAATCTCTTCACGCGTCTACGTGCGCGCAGATGAAGAGGTGGGAAAGAGCTTTTTGAAAAAAAACAAACACTACCTAAGATAACATTCTTATTGGCTGAAGAAGGAAGACCTTAAACAAAACCCATTGCAATATCCTCCTAAACACCTTTAGTAATAGGAAGAGGTTGTAATAAACCCGGATAAGCAGCATGATCTGACTTACATTATTGACAGACTACACAATGTTTAATATATTCAGCTACTTCTTTTTGTAACTTGGGCCAATAAAACAACCTTGTAATCCTGTTAGTAATGGCTTGAATGCCAGAATGACCCCTGTTGAATCATACATCCACTTAAAGATCTGAGCTTTAAGAGAACCCAAAGCACCAATGACCAATTTTCCATTTCTTCGTAATTCATTGTTCCTCGATGAATACAAAGGATGAGAAGAGGGGTCTAATTGAAGGTCTTTAATGATTTGCATAAGAGTAGTATCGCTATGCCAGGAATCCTTAATGGCAGTCCATAGATCCGTATGCATATTAGAGGTAGCTAGTTGCAATAATGATCCGTATGCACACTAGAGGTAGCTAGTTCCAACAATTCTCCATGAGTAGTCTGAGATATGCATCAGCTACTGAATTTTCAGTACCCTTCTTACACATAATATCAAAAGTAAACTCCATCAGTTTCTATAACCACCGTTATTGAAAAGGAGTAAAGATTTTGCTTTAGAAGATATTAAGGCTATACTGATCAGTTCGAATAGAGAATGGTTTATGGATCAAATAATGCTGCCACTTTTGAACAACATGAATTATAGCCAATAATTCTCTTTCATAAGTAGACAAAAGCATGTTGCGTGGAGAAAGGGATTTACTTATGAAAGCAATGGGATGGCCTCTTTGCATTAACACCACTCCAATATTGTAATTAGAAGCATTGGCCTCTATTATAAATGGTTTATCAAAGTTTGGAAGTGCCAACACCAGAGGGTGTATCATAGCATGCTTTAAAGATCTAAAAGCTGCTTCAGCCATATCAGACCACAAAAAAGAGTCTTTGTTCAAAAGTTGAGTGAGAGGTTTACTCATCGTACCATAGTTCTTCACAAATCTTCTGTAGTGTCCCGTAAGACCCAAAAACCCCCTCAAAGCTTGACAGTAGTAGGTGTAGGCCAGTCTCGTATAGCTTTTACTTTGGTTAGGTCAGTAGCAGTACCCTGCTGAGAAATAATGTAACCCAAATACTCTAACTTAGTGCCACTAAAAACACACTTACTTTCTTTAGCTACCGGCTTATTTTGTCTAAGTAATCCCAGTACAACCTTCAAATGTCGTAAATGATCTTGCCAATTAGGAATATAGACTAATATGTCATCAAAGAATACCAACACAAACTTCCTTAATTGCTGTTTGAACATATGGTTCATCAAACCCTGAAAGGTGGATGGTGTATTGGTTAAGCCGAAAGGCATTATCAAGAATTCAATGACCATTATGGGTTCTAAAGGCTATTTTTATCAATATCAACAGTAGCCATCTGATTTGATAATAACCTTCCTTTAAATCTAACTTAGAAAAAAACTAAGTACCATGTAACTCATCCATTAATTCCTCTGCCAATGGAATCGGAAACTTTTCAGGTATAGTAGCCTGGTTTAGTTTTCTATAATCAACACACATTTTCCATCCTCCATCTTTCTTTTTAACCAATACTACTAGGGAAGCAAAAGAACTGTTGTTGTACCGGATGATACCTTGTTCCAACAATTCATTGGTCATTTTTTCAATAATATCTTTTTGTATGACAGGGTATCTATATGGCTTCAAACTAATAACCTTTAGTGCTTTGCTTCAATGGAATTCTAAGATCAAAACTGTGCCTAGCAGGAGATAAAGATGCCATATCTTGAAAGACATCTTCATATTCCTTTAGGATACACTGTAAATCCAAAGGATAATGTAGTTTATCTTTAGATCCTTATAAGACAATAGAAGTAGTAGTTTGCTGACCCTCAATAGTAAAAACTTGCATCATAGATAGCTCTCCCCTTTGATGAGTAATCTTCTTTAAAATGCCCTTATTCCATTTTGACACCTTATTCTCTTGCTGACCCCTAAATACTACTTTCTGTCCTTGAAACTTTAACTCCACAGTCCTATCTTTATAGTTCATCTTAATGCACCCCAAGGTAGTAAACCATTGCACACCTAGGACCAAATCACAGCCCCCTAAAGGAATGACATAAACATCAACTTCAAACAATAACCCTGGCATCTTCCAACTAAATTTCTCTACTATCTTATCACACACCACAGTTCCCCCATCAGCTACCTTGACTAGCATAGCTGGTTTGTTGACTAATCTACACCCTAACTGTTTGACTAATATAGAATTAACAAAATTATGAGAGCTACTACTGTCCATTAATGCTTGTAATTCTGTTTTACCAAAATGACCAGTTACTCTTAATGATTGAAACTTATCATCACCTTCTAAAGAATTTATAGAATTATGTACAAACTCCATCTCAGTAACCTCAGTCTCATTCTTAATTACTTCATTAACATATTCTATTTCTATATGATAAAACTATGGCCGTTTACTTTTACATAAATGATTCCGTGAATACTTTTCATCACAATTGAAACATAACCCTTTGGCTCTCCTTTCATCTAATTCCCCTTGAGTTAAAGTTCTTTTATTAACAAATTCTTAACCTCACTGGTTGAAGGTTTACCAAAAGGAACTATATCCTTGTTTGTATTAGGAGTTGGAAGTATCGGTGTCTTGCTAACTATCTTAGCCTTTTTGGCTTTGATAGTAGCTTCTTGCAACTTGGCTAAACAAAATGCTTGTTGAATGTTCTTAGGATTAAACATTCTAACTTGCAATTGTATTTTCTCTTCCAACCTAGCAATAAAGCAACTAAGAGCATACTCAGGTGGTAACTGAAGTCTACTAATAATAGCATCAAAAGCATCATAATATTCTTGCATAGTAAATGTTTGCTTAAGATTTTTCAATTCAGTCATAGGGTCATCAAACAACTTATAAAATCTAACTATGAGTTCTTTAATTAACTCCTCCTAAGATAATGATTTGTCACCTCTCTGTTTTGAGAAAGATTGAAACCATTGAGAAGCTTTGTCTTCGAAATGAATTGTTGGTAACTTGACCTTCTTAGCATCCGAAACCTTATCCAATTGAAAGAATCGATCCACCTTGAGTAACCAAGAATTCAAGTATTCACCCCTAAACTTAGGGAATTCAATATTTGTGAGTCGAGCCATACTGTTGAATCCCGATTCACCTTCTTCTTTACCACCATTCGACTTCACAGTAGTATCACTGGCATTGATTCTACCTTGTGATAATTGATTACTCATCATTTGTGATAATTGAATGGCCAATCCTGTCATTATGTTTCTTAATTCTTCTAACGTCCTTGCATTTCTTTTATCTTTTCTTGCATCTGCGATTGATGACTTGCATCCGCATCGAATCCTCTGCTGCTATCATCGCCATCGGTTGCCGTGATAGGTTGTCTTCTCATCATCTTCTGAATCACTCCCAAGGTCGTACGGCTCTGATACCACTGATGTGGTTTCTAATTGAATTAGCTCAAGATTAAATTAACAATGGTTGAACTAAGTAACACTCAGTAGAACTTGAAGAAGAAGAGTTCTTTAAAAGTTAGTTACAAGAACAGAGGGAAAAGGAATTTCTGATTGTTCATTTAATCTCATACTATTTGTACTACCTCTCTAGACTAAGCTATCTTTGACTTTTATTGACTTGTAAGTGACTTAAGTAATACTAACAGTAACTTCAACTAACTAACCACTACTACATTCAAAATATTACACATCACTCAACTGCTTGAAGTTGCTGTCAACATCTTCCTATGATTTTTATTAACCCTGTAATCTTCTATCATAAATTATGCACATATGAAGCGTGAAATACTGAAATCTATTAGCATAGATAATGAACTAGTGATGGTAATTGTTTACACTAGGACTATTTCAAGATTTATGCAAGAGTAAAAAATGAGTAACATCTAATGTGTTTTGCTAACTCCTTCTTCTTAGAAAGTAGATGCTAGCCTTTGTAAGAGAATGTGATATAGAGAATTTAATCAAGTGTGTTCAGTCTGGCATTCCAGTGGATATAAAGGGTAGTTACATTTTTATTAACTTGAAATCAAACTTTCAACTTATTCATTCTCTATATTCTTTGCTTAAAAACATAGGATTGTCATGCTTCAGTATGGGGGGGTGTGTGTATCAGTAGGAGATATATGCTTGTTCATATGCATTTACATGAAAATATTCAAGACAGACTTTTTATTTTAGTGTCATCTACATATAAAAGCAGATAGCGAGGGCCGCACTGCTTTACATCGGGCTGTTCATTGTGGCCATATTGGAACTGCTTGCAAAACTGCTTTTGAGTAGGAATGTTGTTGTGAACTTAAAGGTAAATCTTGATGTCTGTCTATTTCCAATTGATAAAGCTAACAACTTTGACCCATTACTTATGAATGGATTTTTTGTGATTTATTATATCTCTTAACGGGTCAAACATGTAAACGTAGAAACCCAAAGGCAACAAGTTAAATGTGTTGAAACCAAAACATGTTTTTAGTACAAAAAGAAAACCTTCTATATCATTTAACTCAATATATTATATTATTATATCCGTAGCTTTTTGTTTATGCAAAAAAAACCTAAATCATTTTATTCTTAAATAACTATTATTCTTCTTCAACCTCTGCTAAACTCTGACCCTGACATGAACTTGTATCCTTAAATAACTATTATTGACTTCAACTGATTTTTGGTAACTTCAATTAGCCATTAACAGTTTAGTACTAGAGCTTGCCATGATCATGGTAATTAGCCTCTTCAACATCTTTGTTTTGTTAACTAAAACAATGAATTGATTGATCAAGTGCTTTTGACTGTAGGCTATTTACTTAGCAGTTGTAGTTACATTACTCTCAGTTTATTGGCAACACCGTAATGGTATATCATATATGTTTTGTTGATGCACTTTGAATGTTAAAATGTAATATTTTGAATTTTTTAAGTTAATAGTTGTTTATTTATATTTTTTTTTATTTTTATTGTTATTCACTCATCCTTTGAGACAATCAACTGTTAGACAATAAATTTAGCATTTAATAATAAGACAATGTGTTGCATTAATGTAATTATTAGGTGAAGGGTCGGTTTGGATAAAGTTAATTTACCCGCGTGAAATAAATATCACTTGATAGTTAGTAACTGACATATCTAACGGTATAAATAGGGATGCTATGTACTATTGTATGAACATCGACATATATACATAGTTCCTTCCATTCTCTCTTGTTTTGTTATTCAAGTATAAAGAATCTTAGTGCAGTAGTGTCGACCAACAACATGGTATCAGAGCCACGTTCAAGATCCTATGGTCAATCTAGAAGATGTGTATGCCAGTGGTGCTCGAGATGGACGTGAAGTGTCATCCCTGGTTCCCTCATGTTTCATGACCAGGCGGGTCATAGCAAAACAAGAAGATGTCAACCGGAGGATCACCGGGACCGTAGCAGTGACAATGATGATATGCACATAATTCTCGAAAAAGTTTATATAGGATCAAAAGATAAGATCATGAAACAAAATGAAGGGCTGCACAGAATGAGTATGATCATCAAAGTGGCGCAAAGAAGAATAAGTTTGAACATACGAGTGGATATCGATGTAGTTATTGCAGTGAAGCGTTTTACTTTTGAAAAAAACTCTCCAAAACATATAGGAATAACAGAATTCATATTTGAAGGGACAGACAAACAAAATTATGTAAGTCTCACACGAAACAACATGTAACATTTGACACATTTCAAAAATTATAAATCCAAACCTGAACCCGAAGCGGAACCCATTTTAATCATTTATACAATAAAAAATTTTCATCATTAAATTAAGTTATTTATTTTGATGATTTAAAAACAATAAATGTGTTATTAATTCAATTTAATCTAATTTATAATTTATAAAATATACTTCATAAATTATAAGGTGTATATGAATGCATTATTTATTTAAAACATTTTAGTGTTTCAAATACCATATTTATTTTATTTATTTAATCTAGACATTTTTATAAATTATAATATTAAAATTTTATAAATTTATAGAGTTTAAATATTAATTACAAGATTTTTAATTAACTAGAATAAATAATCAGATTGAAAAGTTTTGTGAGATTTATAAACATTATAAGAGTTTTTTTTTATAAACAAATAATTTGACTAATTTATAACTTAAGACTTTAATATGTCCAAGGGTTAAAGTGTCATTTTAAAAACTTAATTTAAAAAGCTTTAGACATGAAAAGTTAACTCTCAAAATATCAGCGACTAAAGCTGTAAACTGTTCTAAAACCCAAACCAGTTCTTCCCCCCGTCAACCAGCAATTCCAGCCATGATTCCGGCGGCCTCCGACGACCACCAAACCATTCTATAACGTCAACTTGAACCAAATTAAGTGGCCCCTTCATTCTCACATGTATTATTTGAATCTAATATCTCTTTCACTTGAATGTACTAAGTTGTTACGGGTGAACATACGAAACCAAAACCCTCGATTCAAAGCCATAACTCATCCATCGTGAAACTGACAGATTGTGGCTATAAAGTTAAGGGGGAACGTTCTATTCAATCCCCTGCAACTATTCTAACATCTAATTCCATCTGTAAAATACAAAAATACCTCACATCTGACCATCACCTTCATTCGGACCTGCAACCAGTCGAGCCTCACACTCGGGACAACTTTAACAGAGTTTGGTTAAGGGCTTCTCATCATCATCTTCTAAGGAAGCTTTACACGTATTTAATTGGATTATCAGCATTAATATCTCTCCAATTAATATCTTCTTCGGTCGCAACTGAATCTTCATCTTGTATCATCGTTTCATCATCATTTCGGTTAAAACTGTGGGGAAAACACTTGGCGTCTATTCTTCACATTTTATAATTCAAATCAATCACATCTATCAATATGAGTATTCATAGCTACTCTTTTTTCATAGTTTTATATTTTGGGAAATATTCAATCATTGTTATTCGTTGTTATTCTATTCAAAATTCAATTCTATACATGTTATGTTATTACTTTCAATTATGTGGAATAGTTAGATAAACTTGATGATAACACAATCATTAATCCATACAACCACGACAACAATGATAGATTTATTGGTTTGACAACCCCCCCATTTGTTTAGTCGTGTGGGGATTGGAACCGGATCATTCATTCTATAAGGCTTCGTCTGCGGACCGAGTCAATTCAGTCATTAGGTTTTATTGTGTTGGTTTGTGATTTATGTTACACTATTGCATTATAAGTCTTAACGCTGCCATGTGAATTTAGTTGCTTTCAATCTATTTAATCAACTTATATATGTATTCAAACCTGTGATTACTCGCCGGCTAATTCATTAGCTGATTCGTTTCTTTTTCATATGATTCAGAAATGTAGATTACTAGACTTCTATATGCATATTAGTGCTTGGATTTAGTCAAAATTAAAGATATTTTATTATGTTGATGTTATTTCTATTTTATTGCAATGTATTACTAGATTAGTATTATTTAGTTTCATGTGCTATGAACAATCGATTCACATTCGTCCCCCCGATGATTATGCATCGGTCGGGATGTGACAGATTGTATCAGAGCCATGGTTAGTGAGAATTAGGTTATTAGATTTAAAATGAATAGATTATAACTAAGTACCTCACATGTAATCCCTCTTGTATTTTTTATATGCTTAGATCGGATTTTATATGCCTTATATGCTTAGATATGATTATATGATTTATATCTTATGTGATTATTCTTATAACTTGATTTCAATCAATGCACACACGATCTCAGATCATTTTCTAAGGTATTGTGTCCCTAAATCAATGGTTTCAAATTTTAAATTTGAATTGTTATTCATGATTTTCAAATCTTGTCAAAGTCGGTGTCCCATAACTGAAAAACATGCAATGCTGAAAGCATGTGATACCTATATCTCAAGATGTTCTGTCTTGGAAGGTATTTATACAAAAATCCAAATCAACTGATGGATCCGTTTACCTTACCTGGGAACCCTTGGGGTGAGTGTACGCTTATAGGTACGCATGTTTTTATTAAGGTTGTGGTGACCTAATGCTTTGATAAGTTAACATATTCGTTTTGGTTTGCGAGCCAAACGTTTACACTCGGAACTTCTCATTGATATTCGAAATCATCTTATCATCAATTTTATCTTTCTGAAATTATAAAGCCTGTTATCTGATTCTTATAAAAGTTTTCCATAATGTCTTCTCGTTAAAACCAATCCTGTTCTAGAAACTCTAGTCGTAAGATTATTGCCATTGTGTCACGTGAAGTTGTTGCAATCATCTCGACACTGCTTACCCATTTGAACCAAGGCAACAATGTTGTCCAAAATCAAGTTGCACCGAATGCTCCTCTAGCTTGTACTTACAAGCACTTTAGTTCTTGCAATCCCACTAAGTTTAGATGAAACGAATGAGCAACTGGTCTTTTACAGTGGTTCAAGAGTATAAAAACACTTTCTTTAATAGTCAGTGTCTCGAGAATCTCAAGGTTCACTATGCTACAAGTGTTCTTCAAAAGAGAGCACTCACTTGGTAGAACGGGGAGAAACGAACCCGTGAAACTGATGCTGCTATGGCATTGACTTGGAATGAAGTCAAGAACTCATGACTCTGGAATTCTGTTAGAGAAATGAAATCAAGAAACTAGAAGCTGAATTCTGGGATTTATCCCAGGAAAGTAGAGAAAACCTAGCTTGTACCAACAGATTCCATGAACTGAGTCTGCTTGTTCCTCATCTAGTCACTCCTCTGTCTCGGGCCATTGAGAAATATATTGGTGGTCTTCCTATGCAGATTTAAGATACTATTTGGGTAGAAATCCTGCAACCCTGGAAGACACTATCCGATTGGCTGCCTAATTAACCGATAATCATGTCAAAGCCAGAACATTGACAAAGAAGGGAAATAAAAAGGAAACTGAGAAGTCTCCCACTAAAAGATGAACCTAAAACTTCATTATGGTTACCACTAACGTTCCAGTTAATCAAGTCACACCAACACATCCACCAGTTTTTGTTAATCAAGCCCTGACAAATAAACCATATATTAGACCTTTTTCGAGTGCAACAAATGCAAGTATCACCATCCTATTCATGCACAGTGCCGTTAGTGTACCGGTTGTGGTCATTTGGGCCATACTTTCTGTTGGTTTCTATATGCCCAAGAGACATAGAATATTGATGTGGTTAGTATGTCATGATCCAAGTCAGGTTATACCCAATAACAAGCTTGGCAAACACAAATTAATATTTAATTGATGATATGATCATGCAATTAAATATGTACAACAATTTAGAAAATGGGTTTTCTAAATAAGTTGCATATGAGATTAAACAATTTATATGGATATTTTGTTTAATAGATATTGTTTGTAATGTTATTTGAACTACTTAAATAACATCAAATAATAAGGGAGTGTGTGTGAGTTACACTATTAAAAGGTTAATTATGTGTATAACTCATATTAGTGACTTGTTAATGTGTTTTATTTGTTTTAAGTTTTGGGGGGGAAACCCAAAGATGAATCCTTGGGTATTTCGGCCGCCCCCTTTAGGGATTGGCCCTTTTTTTTCTTTTCCCTAGTTGTCTTGGAACAAATGAGATAGACAAGTCATTTACTACAATCTTCCTCTCTCTCACATGCAAGAACACAAGAAGAAAAACTTTTTCTCTCCTCTTGTTGAAGAACCTCACGGCTGAAAAGGGTTTTCCAGCCTCTCTTCTTACGTTTTGGGTGTGCAAATCCTAGCAAGAAGGTGTTTGTCATATAGCTTTGGGTATGCAAGCTTGAGAGGACCTTCTTTAGTGCCTTTAGTCGTTTCTTGGAGCTCATCCTCTTTGATCCTTTTCCCTATTGCTGCTGAAAAAGGTAGTCTATGGCAGTCTCATTATGGCTGTCCATATTGTTCGTTTTATGTATACATAGCTTGCTTATTCACACATATTATGATCCTTTGACTTTGGGTTTGTTTTAAACATATATATGTCACCATAAGAACATGAAATTTCAGTTTTATAATCATGTTTCTAAATATATTTCCGCTACGTTTTCCAGAAAGTTTAAATGGTTAAACTTGATTTGGTGTTCTAACAAACCCTTCAATAGCATCAAGAGCCGGTTATGTGGATAGCTTGCTTGTATCTTGTCCTTTAAAAATCGGTTTTAAAGGATGGTTTTCAACCCATTAGAGGCTGATTTTGGTTGATTTAATAAACCCCATGTCTTTCAAAGTTATCAGGGATTTTGTGTGATAAGAGGTTCCCAGCAAAACTAAATGGAAAACTATACAGAGTGGCAGTACGTCCAGCTATGTTATACGGCACAGACTGTTGGGCCATAAAGAAATCGCACGAGAGACAAATAGAGGTCGCAGAAATGCGAATGCTGAGGTGGATATGTGGACACACAAGATTGGATCGGATAAGAAACGACGTCTTTCGCCAGAGGCTAGAGGTGGCTTGTATCAAGAAAAAATAAGAGAAGGAAGATTAAGATGGTTTGGGCACGTGAAGAGGAGAACGATGGCAGCACCTGTCCGAGCAGTAAAGAACATCAGCTTAGAGGGTAGGAGGAGTAGAGGTAGACCTAGGTTGACTTGGGACGAGGTTATTAGGAGGTATATGATAGACTTGCATCTTTCTGAGAACATGATCGAGGATAGAAGTGAGTGGAGGCGTAGAATTAAAATTAAGGACTTTTAGTGGGTTTTGTGGGTGGGAAGGGTATACGGTGACATATGGCCGGACCCCACACGTTAGGTGTAGTTTTCCTCATCTACCCTTTTTGGGTGTTACATGCCATTTTTTTATGAGCGCATTATCTAATTCTTCATGTGATATCTATCTTTGTGTTGTATGCTTTGTATTATGATTGTTATTGTTATTGCCTTTGTTAACGAGTCGGGGGTCTCTTCGGAAGCGGTCTCTCTATCTTTCAAGATAGAGGAAAGACTTGCCACCATATATCCCTCCTAGACTCTGCTCTTCAGCGGGATACACTGGGTATGTTTGTTTATTTGTTTTATGTCTTTCAAAGTTATATCTTCATGCTTATGATTAAACTTTGAAAGATAGGTATGTCAATTTGTTGATATGTTTGGTTGTTGTTTGTTTGGACAAACAAACCCTAATTTTCAGTTTATGTTGGCTGAAAATTTGGGGTTTGATGGGGTTTATTTTGTTTATTGAATGATGTTGATGATTGTTCATATGATAGTGTATAACCTAGCTTAGACCTTGTGTTGTTTTGGTTTGGATTGAATGTATTTATTTGATTATATTCATTCAGTTGGGTTGTAAAGTTTTGTGCTTATATTTTGTATATTTATTCATTGTGATGTAATAATAGATTAGGAGTATTTTTCTTTTACTAGAAAATATGTATTAGGATATATATTTTGTAAAAGAAGATGCTCGGGAAGGAAGCACAAGAGGAAGACACAAAAGAAGGACTTGAAGCATATGGATGCAAGTTCAAGTGGGGTCTATGAAGACCTCAATTTTGTGTTGTATTCAACCCTTAGGAAAGACCAAATGACCACACTTGTGATGGCAAACAAGTGTGGTCATAATAGTAGCTATGGTTATGCACATTGTGGTTGTTTTATTATGCTTGTTTGATTATGATTTTATGAATGATTGTATAATATTTGGATATGATAAACAATCTTAATAAAAATGATCTTAACAAGCTAATATAAAAATGGTTCTAAATCATTAAGTGTTAATAAATGGTTATTAAAAGGATTAATGCTTACATAATAAAATGGGTTTTATTAAAAGGACCATAGGGTATCTTGTATTTGAAAGCATGCAAATACAAGTACATAGAGTTTTCTAAACTAGAATTATGAAATCTCTAAACATTTGAAAAACAAGTTTAACACTGTCCTTTTGCACAACACTTGAGTCATTTGGAAACTCTTAATGGGATAAAGGTCACCTAACCATTTAGAGGGAACTTGTGACTTAAGGTGGGGATACAACATTGGTGGGATAAAGGTCACCTAACCACTTATGTGGGTAAACTCACACATGTGTGCAAGTAGGATAACTTGATTTGCAAACCATATTAAATGGATCACCTACAATATGGTTTCCAAATGGTGTTGATGGGATTAACATGCCGACTTTACATATGATGTTTAAAGTCGATCCCATACATCTAGAAGTTGTAAATGGTTGCAACCGTCAATCGTTGACCACCTTATTAATTTAAATCGTGGGATGAAGGTCACCTAACCACAATTTAAATGTAATGTTGGGTTCTAGATTTTAATATAAAATGACCTTAAAAGGCATTAATTATTAAAAATAGCAATATCAAAAATACTAAAATAGATCTTTGTTAAATTTTGTAGATGGCCACCAATAATGACAGTCATGATAACTCATCCGCTTCCACCCAATCATTACGAGCGATCCTCCAAAAGGAACGTCTAAATCATAATAATTTCATTGATTGGTATCGAAACTTGAGAATCGTTCTCAAGCAAGAGAGAAGATCATATGTTTTAGACGACCCTATCCCCGATCAGCCTACTGAGGATGATGAGGAGGCCTACAACGATTGGTTGAAGTACACTCAGGACTCCGTCCAAGTGTCTTGTCTCATGCTAGCGAGCATGACTCCGGATCTCCAAAAGGAGTATGAACATCACGGAGCTTATGACATGATAACCCAGCTGAAGGAAACGTTCCAACAGCAAGCAAGGGTTGAGCGCTTCGAAACGGTTCGAGCACTCCATGCATGTCGTATGGACGACAACCAGTCTGTTTCATCTTATGTACTTAAGATGAAAAGTCATATTGACCGCCTCAAGAGGCTTAACTGTCCCGTCTCGAAGGAATTGGCCACGGATTTGATCCTAAATGGCCTTACTAAAAAGTTCGAGACATTTGTGTTGAATTACAACATGAATGCATGGGACAAGAGCATTGGTGAGCTTCACTCAATGCTTAAAACGACCGAGGCGGCCATGTGTAAAAGGGTTTTACCCGTTCTCACCATCAATGAAGGTGGGAACAAGAAAAGGCCTTATCCCGCACCCAAGGCAAAGGTTGCCAAGGGTAAGGGACCCGTTTGGGGAAAGGGGAAGGGGGTGGCAAGGGTGCCACCAAAACCACAAGAGAAGAAGCAAAAGGTTGCTACTAATGACCCATGCTTCAAGTGTGGGGAGATTGGACATTGGGCAAGGAATTGTCCTGTCCATCTCCAATAGTTGAAAGCAAAGAGGGATGCCGGGCAGACCTCAGGTACAATATATATGATTCATATTGATCTTAATGTTACATCTTCTAACACATGGGTATTGGATACCGGATGTGGAACTCATATTTGCAATTTGTTGCAGGGGTTCAAAAGAAATAGGGACTTCAATCAAGGGGATGTTAGTCTCTTCATGGGCAATGGAACCAAAGTCTAAGTTGAAGCTCGTGGGGACTACATCCTAAAACTTCCAAGTGGCTTGGATGTTATTTTGAAGAATGTTTTGTATGCTCCTAGTTTGACTAGGAACATTATTTCTGTATCCCAATTAAGACATTATGATTATGTATTATCTTTTGTTGAAAATGATATTCGTGTTTCTTTAAATGATATGTTCTATTTTAAAGCTATTCCCATTAATGGTATTTATGAATTGGTTCATGAAAATGCTTTAAATAGTTCATTGTACCAAACTAACACCAAGAAACTCAAGTTGGATTTGAGTGATACCTATCTTTGGCATTGTCCTTGGTCATATAAACAAGAAACGCATACAAACACTTTAAAAGAATGGTCTTTTAAAAACAAATGAATGTAATTCATTTGATGTTTGTGAATCTTGTTTACAAGGAAAAATGACTAAGGCACCCTTTAGTGGAACTAACGAAAGGGCAAAAGATTTATTAGGAATCATACATTCGGATGTATGTGGTCCTTTTAAGCCAATGACTAGGAATGGTGAGAGATACTTCATTACCTTTACCGACGATTATAGTCGCTATGGATTTGTGTACTTGTTAAGGCACAAAGATGAAGCTTTTGAAACGTTCAAAATCTTCAAGAATGAAGTAGAAAATCAACTCAACAAGTCGATTAAAGTTCTCCGCACCGATAGAGGAGGTGAATACCAAAGTGATGTTTTTCAAGATCATCTTAGGAGTTGTGGGATTGTCTCACAACTCACTCCACCTGGAACACCACAACATAATGGTGTGTCTGAGAGGAGGAATCAAACCTTATTGGATATGGTCCGATCTATGATGGCTAGAAGCACATCGCCTCTATCATTTTGGGGTTTCGCTTTGCTCTCCGCGGCTCGTGTTCTAAATATGGCCCCAACCAAAAAGGTGGAAAGGATACCTTTCAAGATATGGCATGGAAGAGTTCCATCCCTATCATACTTAAGGGTCTGGGGTTGTGAGGCTTATGTTAAGACTCCCACCCCAAACAAATTGGAAGTCCGATCCACCAAGTGTATCTTTATCGGATATCCTAGAGATTCTATAGGATATTATTTCTATGATCCACTGGAACAAAAGGTGTTTGTTGCCAGAAAGGGTGAGTTTTAGAAGCAAAGTTCCTTATGGAAGAAACTAGCAGTAGAACAGTGGATCTTGAGGAGGATCAAGAACCACAACCCGATGCACGTTTGGTTGAAACTAGCACTCAACATGAGGATGTTGAGGATGATCAAGCGGTTGATCAATACACACAAAACATTCACAGAAGTGGTAGAACTAGTAATCCACCTGAAAGATACGGATTTTTCATGGATGGATGCTATGTGGTAGATTCAGATGAACCAACCACAAACCATGATGCAGTGTCCAATTTGGATTGTGACAAATGGCTTGAAGCCATGAACGTTGAGATGCAATCCATGTATGACAATCAAGTTTGGGAACTTGTTAAACCACCTCTTAACTCCGAGATAGTTAGAAGTAAGTGGGTTTTCAAGAAGAAAACCGATATGCATGGAAACTTGGATACTTATAAAGCTAGACTTGTAGCAAAGGGTTTCACTCAAACTCAAGGGGTTGACTATGATGAAACTTTCTCACCTGTTGCGATGCTAAAGTCTATAAGGATATTGTTTGCTATAGCTGCTCATTATGATTATGAGATTTGGCAAATGGATGTCAAAACCGCTTTCCTAAATGGATATCTTGAGGAAGATGTCTATATGGTTCAACCTGAAGGTTTTGTCACTCCAAAACATCCTAATAAAGTATGCAAGTTAAAGAAATCAATCTATGGATTGAAACAAGCATCGAGAAGCTGGAATCGCCATTTTGATGAGGAGGTAAAGAAATTTAGCTTCATCAAAAACGCTAATAAGGCTTGTGTGTATAAGAAGGCTAGTGGGAGCATAATAACTTTCCTAATATTGTATGTCGATGACATACTACTATTTGGAAATAACATTCCAACCTTGGAATGTGTAAAAAACTAACTTGGAAGTTGTTTTTCCATTAAGGATCTTGGTAAAGCCGCCTATATTCTGGGAATAAAGATCTATAGGGATAGATCAAGGCGGTTGATTGGTTTAAATCAGAGTGCATACATTGATAAAATCTTGAAAAGGTTCAAGATGGAGAACTCTAAGAAAGGTATCGTGCCTATTCAAAGAGGAACGATATTGAGTACGACTCAATGTTCTAGCTCAAAGGATGAGCAAGATAAAATGAAGGCAATCCCATACGCATCTGCTATTGGATCCATCATGTATGCAATGTTATGCACTCAGCCGGACGTTTCATGTGCATTAAGCATGACAAGCCGATACCAGCAAAATCCTAGAAGCAGTCATTGGATGGCTATTAAGAACATACTTAAGTACCTAAGGAGGACAAAATATATGTTCCTAATCTATGGATCTGGTGATGAGGAACTCATTGTAAAAGTTTACTCGGATGCGAGTTTCCAAACCGATCGTGATGATTCACGGTCACAATCAGGATATATTTTTATTCTGAATGGAGGAGCTGTCTCTTGGAAGAGCTCCAAACAGGATGTGGTGGCTCTATCAACTACAGAATCAGAATACGTCGTCGCCTCATTGGCAGCTCAAGCAGCTGCATGGTTGAAGAAGTTCATTGCCGATCTAGGGATTGTCCCTTCCATTCAGGACCCCCTAGAGATCTTTTGTGATAACAAGAGTGCGATTGCATAAATCAAGGAACCCCGTGCTCATCAAAAGACTAGGCACATTGAGCGGAGATTCAACTACATACGAGATGAAGTTGAAAAGGGAAAGATATGTATTCGCAAAGTTCACACGGATCAAAACATTGCGGATCCTCTCACGAATCTCCTTGAAAAGGCAAAGCATGAAGGTCATACTTGTGCCATGGGACTTCGATATTCTAGTGATTGGATTTGATCCGTAAATTTTGTATTTGGATATATGGAACTTTTATTATTTGAATAAAATTATTTGGTTATAATGTTTCAATTAATGTTCCAATTTAGCATGTTTAATCCATGAGTAAATTGTTTACTCTAAATATCCGTAGTCGCTCAGACTTGTGGGAACAAGTGTGAGGGTAAGATTATTATGAACTTGGATTGGTTAATATTCATAAGGATGAATATAGAGCAATGGGTTGCTACCAAGGTTCATAGATATTTGTGGGATACAAATATTGGACTAACCTCATCTCAATTTTACTATATGGAATCTTCTAGATTGATCATAAGTAAGTTTGAGCAAAAGGTGAATATCATTTGGTATCCACAGACCTGAGATACATATTGGGTTTTGATATTCACCAGATGTTATACCTTGAATTAGTTCTTCACTGTCCTGAAATATTGGACAGTACGTAAGGCTATGTTTAGGTATGACACGAGGTGTTTGTGAGAAACGTATGTAGTTAAGATGGGATTTGTTCCTCTTATTCGTTGAGAAAAAGATGTCTAAGGCCTGATTAAGTTAAATCAACAAGGAATGATCATTCTGTGTCCTTGGATTTAACATGACGTCTATAACAAAAGGATAAATGATTGATTCACCTAAATCATTTCAAGTAGGATACTTGAATGGGATGATGTTATTGAATGGCTATAAGTCATGCGTATTAAGGGTAGTAAACCGTTGTTAGGCGATAATTACTGCTTGCATCAATCTTCTATGAATCTTGTACAAGTGGGAGATTGTTGGTTTCTATATGCCTAAGAGACATAGAATATTGATGTGGTTAGTATGTCATGTTCCAAGTTGGGTTATACCTAATAACAAGCTTGGCAAACACAAATTAATATTTAATTAATGATATGATCATGCAGTTAAATATGTACACCAATTTATAAAATGGGTTTTCTAAATAAGTTGCATATGAGATTAAATAATTTATATGGATATTTTGTTTAATAGATATTGTTTGTAATGTTATTTGAAATACTTAAATAACATCAAATAATAAGGGAATGTGTGTGAGTTACACTATTAAAAGGTTAATTATGTGTATAACTCATATTAGTGACTTGTTAATGTGTTTTATTTGTTTTAAGTTTTGGGGGGAACCCAAAGATGAATCCTTGGGTATTTCGGCCGCCCCCTTTAGGGATTGGCTCTTTTTTTTCTTTTCCCTAGTTGTCTTGGAACAAATGAGATAGACAAGTCATTTACTACACTCTTCCTCTCTCTCACATGCAAGAACACAAGAAGAAAAACTTTTTCTCTCCTCTTATTAAAGAACCTCGCGGCTGAAAAGGGTTTTCAGCCTCTCTTCTTACGTTTTGGGTGTGCAAATCCTAGCAAGAAGGTGTTTGTCATATAGCTTTGGGTATGCAAGCTTGAGAGGACCTTCTTTGGTGCCTTTAGTCGTTTCTTGGAGCTCATCCTCTTCGATCCTTTTCCCTTTTGCTGCTGAAAAAGGTAGTCTATGGCAGTCTCATTATGGCTGTCCATATTGTTCGTTTTATGTATACATAGCTTGCTTATTCACACATATTATGATCCTTTGACTTTGGGTTTGTTTTAAACATATATATGTCACCATAAGAACATGAAATTTCAGTTTTATAATCATGTTTCTAAATATATTTCCGCTGCATTTTTCAGAAAGTTTAAATGGTTAAACTTGATTTGGTGTTCTAACAAACCCTTCACTTTCAACACGTGTAAGAATGTTGCTAAGGCTCCTATTAATGCCCCTATCATTCAACATCCTCTTGTAACTACGCAAGGTCGTGCATGCTTCCAATGCGATGATCCAAACCATTTTCGCAACCAATGCCCTCTACTTGTCAACGCAGTTCCTACGACTCAAGGGCATACTTTTAACATCAATGCCCATCAAGCTCAAAATAGTAATGATGTAGTGAATGATACGTTCCCAATCAAGAACCAATAAGTTTTAGTGTTAAATGCTACTAGTGCCAATAAAAATTGTATCTTTAGAGTTTAAGTTATTACTGTTAATGTCCAAACTATATTTTTTTATGTCTTTCTCATTTTCAACAAGCTAAGTTTGTATTGATTTTGTGCATTGTACTAATCCGTGAGAAAACCTCTGTATCGCCTTGCATCGTTTGAAATGCAAAAGCTTGTCAACCAAAAGTCCAACCAAATTGATGGTTCTATCTACTCTCTCAAGAAACCTGTGAAATACTAAACTTTGAAATCAAACAAACTCAAGTGTAGTCATATTCCCTCAGTCAAAACTCACTGAGTTTAAACATTCCCTAGAGTTCACTTTAGATCGTGAAGTTAAATTTAAGTTTCCTTATATCTCGAAATCAACCTTCTTGTGATTAAAATTCATGATGAAATTTCCTGAAGTATGAAATCTGTACATCTGACCCATTTTTTAAAATTATAAACCCAAACCTGAACTCATTTTAATCTTTCATACAATGAAAAAAAATTCATCATTAAATTATTCTATTTATTTTGATGATTTAAAGACAATAAATGTGTTATTAATTCAATTTAATCAAATTTTATAATTTATAAAATAAACTTCATAAATTTATAAGATGTATATTGAACGCATTATTTATTTGAATCATTTTAGTGTTTCAAATGTCATATTTATTTTATTTAATTAATCTAGACACTTTTATAAATCATAAAAGTAAAATTTTATAAATTTATAGAGTTTAAATATTAATTACGAGATTTTTAATTAACTAAAATAAATAATTAGATTGCAAAGTTTTATGAGATTTATAAACTTTATAAGAGTTTTTTTAATAAACAAATAATTTGACTAAATTATAACTTAAAGACTTTAATATGTCCAAGGGTTAAAGTGTTGTTTTAAAAACTTAATTTAAATAGCTTTAGACATGAAATGTTAACTCTCAAAAGATCAGGGACTAAAGCTGTAAATTGTTCTAAAACCCAACCACTTCTTCCCCCCATCGACCAACAATTCCGGCCACGATTCTGGCGGCCTCCAGCGACAACCAAACCATTCCAAACGTCAACTTAAACCAAATTAAACGGTCCCTTGATTCTCGCATGTCTCTTCCAATTGAATTTACTAAGTTGTTACGGGCAAATATTCGAAACCATAACCCCCGATTCAAAGCAATAACTCATCCATCATGAAACGACAGATTGTGGCTATAAAGTTAAGGGGGAACGTTCCATTCGATCCACTATAACTATTCTAACATCTAATTCCATCTATAAAACACAAATACCTCATATCCGACCATCACCTTCATTCGCTACCTGCAACCAGTCGAGCCTCACACTCGGGACAACTTTAACAGAAACTGGTTAAGGGTTTCTCATCATCATCTTCTAAGGAAGCTTTACACGTGTTTAATTGGATTACCAGCATTAATATCTCTCGAATTAATATCTTCTTCGGTCGCGACTGAATCTTCATCTTGTATCATCGTTTCAATCATCATTCCGGTTAAAACTATGGGGAAAACACTTGGTGTCTATTCTTCACATTTTATAATTCAAATCAATCACATCTATCAATATGAGTATTCATAGCCTATTTTTCATGTTTTATATTTTGGGAAAATAATGTGATTTATATTCAATCATTGTTATTCGTTGTTATTCTATTCAAAATTCAATTCTATACATGTTATGTTATTACTTTCAATTATATGTGAATAGTTAGATAAACTTGATGATAACACAATCATTAATCCATGCAACCATGACAACAATGATAGATCTATTGGTTTGACAAATCCACCTCATTTGTTTAGTCGCGTGGGGATTGAAACCGGAATCATTCATTCTATAAGACTTCGTCTGTGGACCAAGTCAATTCAGTCATTAGGTTTGATTGTGTTGGTTTGTGTTTTATGTTACACTATTGCGTTATAAGTCTTGATGTTTCCATGTGAATTGAATTGTTTTCAATCTATTTAATCAACTTATATTTGTATTCAAACTTGTGATTACTCAGTGGCTAATTCATTAGCTGGCTCGTTTCTTTTTCATATGATTTCAGAAATGTAGATTAGTGGACTTCAATATGAATATTAGGGCTTGAATTTAGTCAAAATTAAAGATAATTTTATTATGTTGATGTGATTTTCTATTTTATTGCAATGTATTACTTGATTAGTATTATTCAATGAAAATGATATTTAATATTATTTTAACTTATTTAGTTTCTAGTATGTGCCTATCATGAAAAAGTATGTCCTAAGTGCGAAACAATTAACCAAGATAGGTTGCGAGATTAAATTTGAAGGTGCATTACACAACCATACGATGGAAGGAAGAACAAAACCGAGAAAGATGCAATATCTATAGATAATGACAAAAGTCATCAAGAAAAACTAAGAGAATCGAATTAAGTATTTCATGGAATAAATGAACAGGAACTGTTGTAGAATGATTTTGAGAATATTTCAGTCAAAGAAGATAAGATAGATAGAAACGATGACAAAAGAAAAGGGCCAATATCATATCCCACTAGAGCATCCTCTATGCAATATTGTATAATCTTTATGGATCTCATTCATATAGCAGTAAAAGTTGAAGTACATAATACTAAGTTTGAATCGGAATTTGAAGATGTAGTATACTGGTTCATCAAGAACTTTTTGAAGATTTGAATATCAAATCCAGTGCCTCCTAGAGGTGTGTTTGGGCATCATGTTAACCTAATGAATTTGTATATGAAAGTGGAACTGTATGGCGGGTATAAAGGCTTTTTTGAACAAGAAAAATGGGAAGAAGTTATGAAACTTTTAGGCTATGAATTGAGTATATTGAAACTGACAGATCAAGAAAGACTCGTAAACTCAATCAAGATAGTATACTTAAGGTATCTTGAGATGCTCGAATGGTATCATTTAACGTTCAAAGGAAGTTAGATAGTAATTGAAGAAGGAGAAGGGAGTAACACCGTAAAAAATATAGAGCAGTAGCAGCATAAATAGGGATGCTATGTACTATTGTATGAGCATCGACATATTGTTAAATATATTCATTCTTTTTTATTTCAATTCATTTCTGTTTTATGTTTTTTTTATGTTAAGGGGCTGCTTTGACATTCTTTGAAAGATGTGGGCTGTAGCTGCTCATGATGATTGTTCAAGGGTTGTGATGTGCAGCTGTGTTGATGGTTTGCTATATACGGAAGCTAGAAGGTTCTATCGAGATTATCACAAAGAAAAGAGAGTTTTGAGATCTAGGGTTTTCTCATTGTTTCAAACCCATTTTTCAGTCATCTTCTTGAAGATCTTCTGCATAATCAGTGAGGACAAGAAACTCATCGTTGCTTGTCTTAGTAGTCTGTGTTACAGATTTCTCGGTTGATGTATTTGTCTCTGATTCATTCTTGTATGGTTAGATCTCTTCACAATCGATGAGATCTGATCTTAGTTTGTAACTGCAGTTGATTTGTTCTTGATCTTTAAGTCTAGAAAAGTTAATATAGTATCAGAGCCATGTGCTCTTGATCGCTGAGGTCTTTTCTGGCTTCATCGCCAACCCTTGGTTTTTAGGGTTTCTCCCTGAGTTCTTCGATATCGGTTCGGTTTCTTTGGGTTTCTTCATTGACCCGTGGTTTTTTTGGGGTTTCTCCCTGTGTTCATCGATCACGGTTTTTTTTTGGTTGTGCGAAACATCTCACCGTGGCTACATCGAGCACGAGTGGTTGATTTTGCATGATTCTCGCGAATTTGTCGGGATAACGAAGATCATTCATCTTCGTTCTGTATTGGGCACTGCAGATTCAGATCTGAATATTGTCTTCTAGCTAGGAGTAAAGACTACACAACCCTAAGTGAAGGTTGTGTAGATATTGCTGAAAAGTTCCGCTGCGATAACTCGAAAGAGGTCTATTATCTGGTATTTTCTTGTTGTGGCTTCAAAAGTCCCTTTCTAGGGCACCTCTCTGTAAGGTGTATTTCTTCCTTAATCTTGATTTGATTTCTTTTGTTTCATTGCATTTTAGGCATTCTTGGACTGGGCTAGATGGACCAGTGTTGATTATCTGTCTGACTTGTGCATACCATATTTTACATTTTTCTTGAGTCTCTACTCCTCCTTTAACACCTGGCCAGTCACTTCTGTGCTGATTAATTGTTGTGGCTTTGTTTGTTTTTATTAGTTGTACTAAACTGTGTTGCTATGGCTTTGGTTGATACATCTCCTACCTTGATTAGTAGTTTGGACTTTGGTGACCCTTTGTATCTTCACCCCAGTGATACAGGTTCCCTTACTCTAGTGTCGATTAAACTAAAAGGTACTGAAAACTATAATGTGTGGGCTAATGCTATGGAACTTGCTCTTCATGTTAAGAACAAATTTGGATTTGTTGATGGTACATGCGTTAAGTCTACTACTGATGAGGTCCTTGGTAGGCAATGGGATAGGTGTAACTCTGTAGTGTTGTCATGGATACTCAACTCATTTTCTGAAGAACTATTTGTGGGTCAAATTTTTTCAAAACTTGCTTCTAAAGTGTGGACTGAGTTAAAAGAAACATATTCAAAAGTTGATGGTTCTGTGACCTTCAAATTGCATCAACAAATTAATAACCTGAAACAAAATGGTAATTCTCTTTCAGAATACTATCATAAATTATCCTCCATGTGGAGACAGTTAGATGTTCTAAATGACTTACCTATCTGTACTTGTGATGCCTCTGATAAGGTATCAAAATATAATCAAAACTTACGGTTGATACAATTTCTAATGGGTCTTGATGATAAGTATTTACCTTTGAGATCCACCATTCTTTCAAAAGAACCTTTGCCTTCTGTTAAGGCTGCATTTTCCTTAATATCAGGTGAGGAATCTCATAGGAAAATAACTTCAGCTCATATGTCACAACCTACTGCTTTTGTTACTAAAACTACTGTGGTAAAAAAGAATCCTAATAATAAAGGTACCACTCTAAAATGTACTAATTGTAATAAAAATGGTCATACCATAGAAAAGTGTTTTGAAATCATTGGGTATCCTGCTAACTACAAGGGAAAGATAAATGGGAACAGGTCTAAATCCAATAGTGTTACTACTGATACTTCTGTGAATATAGGTGGAAATTATCAATTGACTCCTGATCAGTATGCAAAACTCATTAACATGTTAAGTGATCCTGTGAATGTTGATCAAGGAACCTCGAATATGGTAGGTATTAGGGAAAATAATGTCTGTTCTTCTATTGTTTGTGGTGTTTCCTTGACTGATTCTAAGGATAATAGGGGATGGGTGATAGATTCTGGGGCTAATCAACACATGGTTTTATCTGATAAGTGTTTGTATGATTTGTTTGATGTTTCAAACTGTCATATGACTGTTACTCATCCTAATGGAACCAAAGCTGCTATAAAATCTATTGGAAAACTTAAACTATCAAAAGATGTTGTTTTAATTGATGTGTTGGTTGTTCCTGAATATTCAGTCAACCTGTTATCTGTTTATAAGCTTGCTAGTGATAATAAACTTGGATGTTGGTTTGATGAATTTAGTTGTTTGATTCAGGACTTATCCCGGTCAAAGACTCTTCTGACTGGTAAACAGGTGAATGGCCTGTATTACTTTGGTCACCCTAATTTTGATGAAATTTTGTGTAGAAACAGTAATGGTCTTGAGTTAACAGAGTTAAAATTGTGGCATTCTAGAATGGGACATCCTTCTTTTCAAGTTTTACAAATCTTAAATCAAGATCTTAAACTGAAAGTTCCTAATTCTAATCTACCTTGTGAAGTGTGTCAAAGAGCCAAACAGTCTAGGCTTTCTTTTCCTTCTAGTGATCATAAATCCATAAGTTTGGGTGAATTAATTCATCTAGATCTATGGGGTTCGTTTAAGGTCACTAGTAGAGAAGGGTTCAAGTATTTTTTTAACTATTGTGGATGATTACTCTAGAGCTGTTTGGGTATATCTTTTAAAATCCAAAGATGAGGTGTTTTATAATATTCAGTGTTTTGTCAAATTAATCTCAAATCAGTTTGGGGCATCTATTAAATGTTTTAGAACAGATAATGGGACTGAGTTTGTAAACAATCAGTTTGATAGTTTTTTAAAGATTAATGGAATTCTACATCAAACCTCATGTGCTTACACACCTCAACAAAATGGTATTGTTGAACGTAAACATAGACATTTATTGAATGTTGCCAGGGCATTACTGTTTCAAAGTGGTTTACCTCTTAGATTGTGGACTGAGTGTGTATTGACTGCTACTTATTTGATTAACAGGACTCCATCTTCTGTGTTAAGTGGTAAATCTCCTTATGAGTTGTTGTTAAAGAAAAAACCCTCCCTAAGTCATCTTAAATCGTTTGGGTGTTTGTCCTTTGCTGCTAATTTGAATCCTACTAATAAATTTGATAGTAGATCTATAAAATGTGTTTTTCTTGGTTATGCTTTTGATAAAAAGGGATATAAA
Organism: Flaveria linearis; assembly: GCA_024085815.1. NCBI lineage: Eukaryota > Viridiplantae > Streptophyta > Magnoliopsida > Asterales > Asteraceae > Flaveria > Flaveria linearis. The sequence continues at coordinate 97,051,385 of CM044002.1, forward strand.
TTGTTGTCTTTGGAAAATAATGTGATCTTTTATTCTAGAGATGTTAGATTCTTTGAACAATGTTTTCCTTATAAAGAAAACCTTTCTGATTCTTTAAATCATATAAATTTTTTGATTACCATGGCTCTAAGGAAAACACCTTTATGCCCGATGATGAAAGGGAGGATTCTAATGGTCATATCAGTTCGGATGGGTTAAGTGATTTGCCCAATGATCCTTCCCATTCTGGGTCTAAATCAGCAGACTTGAATTCTCAGAATGGTTCACGTCAACAGTCAGGTGATACTGATCATAGTAACAGTCAAACAGATACTACTGTTCATCCTGTTCCTGTTGACAGTGGGTCACAATCTGTTGATGTTCAGTTTGGTGGTAAAGGAAACTTGATGGTAGATCATGATAATCTAACCACTGGTGTGCCAAATGCAGATCTGGATAATTCAGATATATCTGGTATCCCTGAGGGCAGTGGTTCTGAAAATAGGGGTGTTTTTCGTAAGTCAGGTTGGGTGGGAGTGTTTCCTAATAAATTCAGTGATTTTATTGTTGAAGGCAAAGTTAAATATGGTGTTGATAAATATGTTAATTTTGCTAATGTGTCAAATTTGTCTAGTGATAATTTGTGTTTCCTGACTTTACTTGATAAAAGTTCTGAACCTGATCTTATAAAGAAGCTTGTAAAGATAATAATTGGGTTGATGCTATGAATAAGGAAATAGAGGCTTTAAATAGGAATAATACATGGATTATTACTGATTTACCTAAGGATAGAAAACCCATAGGTAGTAAGTGGTTATATAAGATTAAGTATAAGTCAAATGGGGAAATAGAAAGGTATAAAGCTAGACTTGTGGCTAAAGGATATAGTCAATGTGAAGGAATTGATTTTGAGGAGACATTTGCTCCTGTTGTTAAAATGTCTACTGTTAGAACTCTTATCTGTGTTGCTGTTCAGTTTGGATGGGAGTTATTTCAACTAGATGTTAATAATGCATTTTTATATGGTGATTTACATGAAGATGTATATATGTCCATTCCAGAGGGCTTTGGCTCTGCTAAAGATGATGGAAAGGTATGCAAGTTAGTTAAATCCCTGTATGGGCTTAAACAAGCTCCTAGACAGTGGAATGAGAAACTAACTACTACCTTGATATCTATTGGTTTTGAGCAAAGTAAAAATGATACTTCTTTATTTGTTAAGTCTGTTAGTTCTAAAATTGTTGTTCTACTTGTTTATGTAGATGATATTGTCATCACAGGTAACAGTAAGGATGAAATTAATAATGTGAAACTTATGTTAAATAAAAGTTTTTTGATTAAAGATTTGGGAAAGTTAAAATATTTTCTAGGTATTGAAGTTCTTGAAAATTCTTCTGGTATTTGTTTAAATCAAAGGAAATACTGTTTAGAATTATTAAATGAGTTTGGAATGCTTGGGTGTAAACCTGTTTCTATTCCCATGGAGCAGATGTCTGTTGTTCATGATGCTTCTAATATGGAATCAAATGATTCTGTATTAGAAAACATAACTGTGTATCAGTCTCTTGTTGGCAAACTCATTTATTTGACATTAACAAGACCTGATATTTCATATACAGTTCATTGTCTTAGTCAATATATGCATAAACCTCTACAGTCACATTTTAAAATTGCTTTAAGATTGCTAAGATATTTGAAATTAAATCCTGGAAAAGGGTTAATGTTTAATAGGCAGTCTGAGTTTGTTTTAAAAGGGTATTCAGATTCTGATTGGGGTAAATGTTTGCTAACAAGAAGATGTGTTACTGGTTATTGTGTATATTTAGGAGAGATAATCTAATTTCTTGGAAAAGTAAAAAACAAAGTACAGTTGCTAGGTCATCAGCTGAGGCTGAGTATAGGGCTATGTGTTCTACTGGTTGTGAATTATTATGGATAAAGAAAATCTTAGAAGATATGAAGGTTAGTTGCTCGATTCCTATAGAAATAGCCTGCGATAGTACTGCTGCTATACTTATGTCTGCAAATCCTGTCTTTCATGAGCGTACCAAGCATTTTGAAATTGATTTGTTTTTCTTAAGAGAAAAAGTATCAGCAGGAATTTTTAAGATTGTTAAAATTGATACTTCACAACAACCTGCTGATATTCTTACAAAAAGTTTTGGAGTTGTTCAACATAATGTTTTATGTAAAAAATTGTGTCTTATAGACTTGTTTGCAGAATTGAATTGAGGGTGGGTGTTAAATATATTCATTCTTTTTTATTTCAATTCATTTCTGTTTTATGTTTTTTTATGTTAAGGGGCTGCTTTGACATTCTTTGAAAGATGTGGGCTGTAGCTGCTCATGATGATTGTTCAAGGGTTGTGATGTGCAGCTGTGTTGATGGTTTGCTATATACGGAAGCTAGAAGGTTCTATCGAGATTATCACAAAGAAAAGAGAGTTTTGAGATCTAGGGTTTTCTCATTGTTTCAAATCCATTTTTCAGTCATCTTCTTGAAGATCTTCTGCATAATCAGTGAGGACAAGCAACTCATCGTTGCTTGTCTTAGTAGTCTGTGTTACAGTTTTCTCGGTTGATGTATTTGTCTCTGATTCATTCTTGTATGGTTAGATCTCTTCACAATCGGTGAGATCTGATCTTAGTTTGTAACTGCAGTTGATTTGTTCTTGATCTTTAAGTCCAGAAAAATTAATACATATATACGTAATTCCCTCCATTCTCTCTTGTTTTGTTATTCAAGTATAAAAAAATCTTAGTGCAGTAGTGTCGATCAACAACATCAACAACCTTATCAAACATCATTGACTAGCTCCACTTGTTTCAAATATGTTGATAGTGACCTTCACATTCAACACAATCAATGTTGGCATCCAAATTAAACTCTATGATCTAAATCAATTCAGCACTCATCATCATTGGTGTATCCAACAATGTTGATATCCACTTATAATCAACTTATAACCCAAGATTAAATATAAAACTCATTTTCACCTAGGATGAAAATGAAATGGATGTTGTAGGCGTAGTCTCATACTTGATTATAATATCATCTTCGACACCTATGAGGTTTTTATTATTTATTTAGTTATCATGTGTACTATTTAGTTAGAAATGATTTGTTGAGATTTTCAAGTACACTTCTTACTATTTTTATTATATAATTTTATTACTTAAGAAAGGTAAAAATATAAAAGCAAAAATTGTTGTTGAGTTAGTAAATTAATCAATCATTAAAGGACAAAAGAAATAGACAAAGGAAAGGTTTAATGTGTATGATCTGCTAATCGAGTATATGTATGTTTCATGTAATTTGATCGAGTATCACTATATAACATACTAGCTTTAGTTATCCGTGTATTACACGGATTTATGAAGAGTTAATTATTAAATAATATAAAAATAAAAATAAAATCAAGTGTGTTATATATCAAATAAAACATAACAACTTTTGATTATAAGGTTACAAATGAGTAAAAACATCCTTGTAAACTACATTTGTAGTAACATTAGTAAGTTTACACTTATTGTCTAAAGCTAAAAGCTTCAATCCATCTTTACTCTTAACTTTTGACAAGATGCTATAAACCTGATTATGCGTAAAAATAGGATCTTTCAAGTATAAACCGACACTTGACAGAGATTGACCTTAACTTTTGTTTATTGTTATAGTAAAATATACAGTCACAGAAAATTGGCTTCTTTTATACTTAAAATGAATACTTTTGACGGGTCAAATCGTGAGCTAGATATTAAATGGGTGTGAGAATATTAGTGTGAAGAAATTAAGATTTGAATAATATACACTGAAAAGTTATGTGCAATAATTAAATTATTTTTGAATTATTTTGATCCTGTAATTAAATATAGAGATATAGTATCGAATCGGGTTGGATCGGGTTATAAACGTTCATAATATCTCTGATTACTTGTTATTATTTAATATAAAATTTAGTAAACCCGTGTATTATACTGGTTAAAAAAATAAAATATTAAATATAATAAAATTTTATGAAGTATAAAATGATAATCTAAAACAAAATACCATTAAAATTAATATGAGTAGTAACTATAAGTAATAAAATAACGATATCAATTTTTAAACTTTTGTTTTTAAACTTTCTTTCCAAAAAAAGTTAAATATTTTTTAAAGCGAACCGTATTAAAAATGTTATTTTTTAAAATTTTTATTATAACTCCTAGTTTTAATTATTTTTCATTTATAAAAAAATTTACTTTTTAAAAATACCAATTTTAAAATATTTTATATTTTAAAAAAAGTTAGATGTTTTAGAAAAAATTAATTGTATAAAAATTTGTTTTCTAAAATAACATTAATAAAAAGACATCTTTTTTAATTTATTAAAAAGTTTAATCTATAAAAGAATTAGAGTATTTAATAATTTTTTAATTTAGGTAATTAGTTAAGAGGAGAGAGAGGCGGGAAAAATAAACTTAAGGGGCCTAGAAATGTGCCAAATGTCCCCCTAAGTTACTCTTTTAGTATCTTCCTACTCTAATAAAAGGGTATCCGGGATGACACGTGTCAACACCACAATCATTCTCACCAAAATTTTCCCGCTTCTCTCTCCTATTAAATAATTACCTTAATTACTAATAATACTATTTAACACTTTTTTGATTTAATAAATTAATAAAGAGATCTATTTATTAATGTTATTTCTAAATAAATAATTTTTTATAAAATAATAAATTTATTTAAAGCATAAGACTTTTTTTAAAATACGAAATAGTTAAAATTGGTATTTTAAAAAGTTATTTTTTTAAAACCAAAAATAATTAAATTTAAGAGTTATAATAAGAAAATTTTTAAAAATGACATTTTTATACGGTTTGTTTTAGAACAAACGTTTATTTTTTCTGAAAAAAAAATAAAGTTTTAAAAAGTTGATATCACTATTTTATAACTTACAGTCATTTCTAATACATAATTTCAGTGATATTATATCTTAAAATATTATTTTATAATTAATAAATTTTGTTATATTAATTTTTTATTTATTCAACCCGTGTAACACACGGGTTACTATAGCTAGTTATATATAGACTAGGTTGGTACGTCGTGTATTACACGAGTTGAATAAATTACTTATGGGTAATAAATATAAGTAATGAAATAATTTCTTTGTTTTAAAAAAATTCAAACATTTTGTTCCAAAACAAACCATTAAAAAAGTGTCATTTCTAAAAAAAACTCATTATAACTCTGAATTTTAATTATTTTGGTTTATATAAATTATATTACTTAAAACACTAATTTTTAAATATTCCATATTTTTAAAAGATTTTGATGCTTTTTTAGAAAAAATTCTTATCTTGATAAATGTTTCCTTAGAAATTACATATTTAAAAGAACTATTTCTTAAATTATCAAAAATCAATAGTTAATCTAAAAAAGAAATAAATTATATCATTTGTAATTAAGGTAGTTATTTAATAGAAGAGAGACGGGAAAACTAAAATTAAAAGCTTTAGAATTTTAACAAGTATTCAACTAAAACTTCTTTTATTATAATAGATAAATTTATCATGTACTCATGAAATTTTACAAAACTAATCTAATCAATGATCCTATACCTAATACTTCTATAGTTCTATCATTATTTGTCCCCGAACGTTTCCAGTGTCATCTTTTGCCTGTCAAGTTTGGCTTAATTGGTCATCCTTAAGTTCCATAGGTCAGCTCTAAAAATATAAATTCAAATATGAGTAATTGACAAAGAATTTAAAACACAAAGTTCTATCGCCAAGCATCAATACAACTTGAAATTTACTCGGGTACATCCCTTGTTTGATATGGTACTAGTTTTTGATAAAAAAATAGAGTAAATTGTCATTTTCGTTTCTATGGTTTGATGAAAATTGTCACTTTCATCCAATACGTATCTGGGTCCCTGTTGTTTACAAATCTTGTCATATTCATCCAGTTCGTTAACTCCATCCAACATTCTCCGTTAAATGAAGGGTATATTGGTCATTTTACATATATGTTTTATTTTTTTATTTTTTTAAACCCCATTTAATATATCTCCTTGAGTAAATTACGCTTTTCGTCCCTGTGGTTTGGTGGTTATAACGCTTTTCATCCAATAGTTTAAAAACGCCAGATTTAACCATTGTGGTTTAAAATATGTTACAAGCAAGTCCAAGACACTAACTCTCATCTAACTTTTCTGTTAAGTGTATGGAAAAAGACAAAAATACCCTTGGACTTAAATTGTTACTTACACACACTCACTCTTTCCCTTCATCCTCTTCACAACCCTTTATTCCCCCTCCATCACCACCACTGCCATTACCGCCACCATCGCCTCCGCCTCCATCACCACGTTCTCCCACGCCAACTGCAGGAGCTTCACCGCCGCACACGGCCTCGCCGTTAGAGCAATCGCCATTGAAGTTAAAGTCCCCGGTCCAAACCAAGACCACCGTCACTTCCATACACCACTGCTGCCACCCTCGAGCGACCACCTAACTGATACCGAGCGACCACCTAACTGATACCACACCATAGCGACCACCTAACTGCCACCACCACACAGTCACCGCCACCACACAGGCACACAGCCACCGCCACACAGCCACCGCCACCGCCACATAGCCACCGCCACCATATATGCATACAGCCAACGCCACCGCTACCATACAACCACCGCCACCACCATTACACATCCACACAACCACTGCCACTGCCACTACACAGACACACAACCACCCACCGCTACCGCCACCACACATCCACACAACCATCGGAACAAAAATTCCACCACCACCAATGCCACAACGCAAAACCCTAAAAACCCAAATCCAAAATCCTGAGGCTTTCACGGTGTGATTCGTTAGATATGGCTACAGATTCAGTAATCGAAGCTCGTTCTCGAGTTCCTAGGGTTCCAAAACCTCCTCCTCGCCGTCGATGTCATCGTCTTCGTTATCATCATCATCTTCCGGCAGCTCGTTAAGCAGCTCATCGAGATGGCTTTAACGGAGCAAGAAGTTCCTAAAAACCCAAATCCAAAATGCAAAACCCCAAATTGAATGTCAAGAAGAACACGAATCGGATCCAACAAGAAGGATATGTAGGTTCGTCAGTTGGCTGTCGGTGATGGTACTGATTCGGATATGGGCGATTGGCAGGTGGTGGTAGCCGGCGGGTGGTGGCGGTGGAGGTTGCTGGTGAGTGGCGTGTGAAGGTGGTTGGGGTGTGATCAAAGGAAAAGAAAGTGGGTTAAGGTATGGTGGGGTGGAGTGGGACCCACATATTGTTTATTTGTAATATAATAACAATTTTAGTTCAAGGGTATTTTTGTCTTTTTCAAAAAAATTAACGAAGAAATTTGATGAAGTTAACGGTTTGGACTTGATTGTAGCATATTTTAAACCACAGTGGTTGAATCGGACGTTTTTAAACTATTGGATGAAAAGCGTTATAACCACCAAACCACAGGGATGAAAAGCGTAATTTACTCTATCTCCTTTAAATATATATCTATTTTAGTCCCTGTGGTTTTGACATGTTTGCCAATTCAGTCCAAAAATCCTACCACCCTGGCATAAAACACCATATCACCACCACCCGTGATGGAACCACCATGTAGACGTAGGGTACAAATAACCTACACAAGACCGGGTACCCGAACCCGAAAGCCCGGCCCATGCGGGCGGAACGGGTAAGCCAGCAGGACACGTGCCCCACATTTAATTACATCGGAATCACCCCAATCATAACCGATAATTCAGTAACGGTCGGGGAACATAAAAGGTAATGGATTTGCCGGGGAATAATCCCTGTAAATCAGCACACGATTACAGCAGGCAAACACTATAAATACCAGGTAAGGAGGATCGAGATCCTCACAAAAGAATACACACAAAAGCTCCCCCTTAATTCTCCCTATCACATATTTTCATTCAACCAATAGTTATTGTTAGGTCTAGATTGTATAGGGCTAGATCAATGTTGTATAGGCTTAGTACTTGAAAATCAAGTCTTGTAATTAATATTTGTAACAGTCAAAATATATATATATGTGCTTTGAATCTATAGGATAACCCCATATATATGTGTGTTGATTTGTGACTTGACAGGGAAAATCAATTTACTTGGACGGATTCATGGAATTGACCAAGTGTAAGAAACATCTACGGATGAACAATTTTGTTAATCCGTAGATATGTTTCTTACATGATCAAATGACCAAGTTAATGTTCCTGCGGATGATCAAGGACCATGAAGTGAAGACTCCTACGGAAGAAGAATTTCCTACGGAAGAACAACACTCCTACGGAAGAGCAAATCATCTACAGAAGAACAAATGTTCTGCGGACGACAAAGTTTCTGCGGAAGAACATTATACTTGTGCGATGGCAAATACCAAGAAGTCAAACAAGTCAACACAATCAATAACAAATCCCAAGAGATCCGGTGTTTCCTAAGCCGACTCAAATCATCTATAAATATGAGTCCTAGGTTTCACATCTCGGTGAACACAATCAATCATTATTACGGCTGTCGAGAGTTCATTATGCAACCCTAACCGCCGTCACATCAACATCAAACATTATTCGATTCACAGAATTCGATTGTTCATAGTCATTCATTATTATTCTTTTGTAATCATTACATTATAGTTAATGAAATACGTTTGAATAATTATTGATTTCGCATTTATTGTGTTTCTGTGGTTGTGTTCATCATTAATTATCAAAAACAATTAAACGTCAATTAGTGATAATTCCGCGATCATTAAATTGATTTATTTTAATACTGGTAATTCCTGAATTGCGATCCTTGGATTCACAGTTACTCTCACGCCAAAGGGTCGTTCCAGGGATATTTCCCCCTGAAATGCCTTAACTGGTGTTGTTTTCATTGTGCATAGGTGTGAAGCTTCAGAGAGCATCGGTGGATTAAAGTTCAACAAGACCAGAACCATCCAGAGTTAGACCTCGTATTTACACACCACACCACCACCACACCGTAAAACCACCACCACTCCATCGGAACCACCAAATCATCACCACCACCCTATCATAAAACCACCAATACCACACCAGACGGGCACCACCACCACACATTAGATCTCCACCACCACACATTAGATCTCCGCCATCACACACTAGATCACCACCACCATGTGGACCCTAGAAACCAACCGTTAATCTCGAACTTATAACAAACCCCTTCGAAAACGTATATGGAACCCTTGAAAATAAGTATTGTAGAGGTATTAGTAGGGTTTGATATGCATTTTCAAAGTGATATGTTACAAGTCCAATATTGATTGTCGATTATTAGGGTTTATATGGTAACGACGATCCGATGTGCGTGGTGGTGGTAGGCGCTCTGGTGTGGTGTTGGTGGCTTTGTGATGGGGTGGTGGTGATGGTTCGGTGGTTCCTGTGACGGGTAGTGGTGTGGTGGTTATTTTCGGACTAAATTGGCAAATACGCTCAAACCATAGGGACTAAAATAACAATGTATTTAAAGAGTATATATTAAATCAAGTTTAAAAAAAAAAGAAAAATAAAAATATATATGTAAAATGACTAATATACCCCTCATTTAACGGAATTTTGGATGGAGTTAACGGACTGGATGAATATGACAAGATCTGTAAACCACAGGGACTCATATGCGAAAAAACAAACTATTGGATTAAAGTGATAATTTTCACCAAACCACAGGGACGAAAATAACAATTTACTCAAAAAAATATTTATCCTTAACCTGTAATCTATTTGAGTTTAGTAAAAATTTGAAAAACATTGAATTTACTTTAATAAATTCAAAATTTTTAGTGAAACTTTAATAACATAACTAATAATGAAAAAATATTTCAAATAATTATTTTGTTTATTTCAATAAATCTTATACGGAATGTATATAGAATCATAAATAGTCAAATGGGTCACTAGCACTATCTAGTGGTGTAGAAACCGGGTTTTTCTCCAAACTGGTTTGGGGTCCAAATCGAAACCGCTTTGGTCAACCAAAGTCAAAACCGGTTTGGCCCCAAACCGGTTCGGGTCTTAAACCGGTTTCAGTGCTAAAAAAATTAACCTGTAAAACCGGTTTGGGCCGATTTGGAAACCGGTTCGGGCCCAAACCGGTTCGGTTTGATTTTTTTTACCTGGGCGTTTCGCCCCTGTTTGGGCGTTTCGCCCCTGTTTGGGTGTTTCGTCCCTGTTTTGGACGCATGGCCCCTTCCTTGGGTGTATGGCCTCTGTTTTTGGGCGTATGGCCCTTGTTTTTGGGCGCATGGCCCCTGTTTTGGGTGCATGGACCCTGTTTTGGGCGCATGGACCCTGTTTTGGGCACATGGCCCCTTCCTTGGAAGTTTAAATAATTTAAATAACATACAAGTTTAAATAAAACATTGTTATTAATAATTTAAAGTGAAACATACAAACAATTTAAACAACATAGAAGTTCAAATAATAGTTTATTTAAAAACTAAACAATTAGCTTAGTCGACAATACTTGTAGTTGTACATTTATTCTCCGCCACCAGAAACAGAATTGTTACAAAGATACTCATCATATGTCGCTTCATCATCGGTCATTCCGGGTGTCAATCCGCTCTCAACCTCTTCCTCGTATAATTCGACTTCGTATTCCATTTCTTCTTCAAGTGAGCATTTGTCTTGTACACTTTCTGCGGCATCCAAATAATCTTTTAGGCAAATCGACATTTCAACCGCTTGGGGAGTGAGACGAGTTCGTCTTATCGATATAACCTTGCCACTAACAAAAAAAACAGATTCCGAAGCTACCGTTGAAGCTTGGACGGTTAGTAAATGTAACGCCTCGAAATTTTCGAAGCAAGTCATTTAATAATAATGGGCTTTGTTAAGGGTTAATTAATATAAATAAGGAAAGGTGGGTTATGGACTAAATTAACCATAATGGGCTAAGTTTTGATGGGTTTAAGGGTCTTTAATCAGCCCTTAAACATGCATGACCAGCCTCCATCCTCTTATTTGCAACCCTAGCCCCCAAGCTTTTAGAGAGAGAAAGTAGAGAGAGAAAGTAGAGAGAGAAAGATAAGAAAACTCAAGGATTTGGTGTGCTATTGTGGAAGATATTGAAGATCTGCAAGTTGGAGCTTCAAACCACAAGAAATGAGCAACAAATCAAGGTAAGAATTATCCTCTAAACACCTCTGCAGAACAGATCCGAATTTCTAGGGTTTTGGATTCAAAAGTTTCAAAGAAGCATATAAATGTCAAATTTTTACGTATGAAAACATGTAAAAAGGTTAGATACAGTTTCATGGATGATAAACTAAGGATTTGGACGTAAAAAGTTAAGATTTTGGGTTAAAAACGGGCTGGTTCATTATTTTTGCACGTCCAGCGAAACTGTAAGCCCGACCAGCGAACTGTGGACTCATCTAGCGAAACTAAGAGAATTCCCAGTGAAACTACAGTTTCGCTGGTAATTTTGCTAGTGCCCTAGTTAACCAGTAGAACCTGCGAACCTAGGAAATTCCAACGAAAGTTGGGCGCACCTGGCAGCGAAACTGTCGTGCGAAGCTGCTAGGAGAAACTAGCAGCGAAACTGCCAGCGAGCCTACCAGCGAAACTGCCAGCGAATCTGCCAGCGAAACTACCAGCGAAACTGCCAGCGAAACTAGCAGCGAAATTGCGTAGAAATGACCTATTTGAGTGTTGACTTATGTGCAGGCTGTGTAGTGCGAATCTAGCCTAGGAAGCTTAGTCGTGAAACTATATTCTTTGACCAGGTGAGTTCTAGATCCCCTTATCTAAAAGTTTTTTCATGTTTTTAGGGCTATTATGTATAGTAAACCTAAGGTTTTCAAGGTAAAGATTTTAAGGGGTTATGTTATTATCTCATGGTAAATTGTACTTGATATGTTGTATACTTAGTAAGTAAAGTATTATATATTAAAGTGGAAGATAAAACTAATGAAAAGTGCACTAAAGTAATGTTACCCCCGGGCCCGTATGATGATGAAAAGTCTTGTAAGAACTATGATAACTTCACTTATGTGGGTCTAATGTATGATGAAGGATCCGTATTCATGAGCAGGCCATGTACCTTGCAGTGTGGATCAACTGTCGGGGTTAGCTACCGTGTTTATGTGTACCGGCAGGGATCGACATCCGTTGTCGATCAACAGGGGGCTCTTGCTGTGTGCAATCTCGTTTAAGATGAAGTGAAAGATAATAAAAGAATGAAAGAAAGATAATGAACATGTCTAATGATGCGATACGTAGCAAGAAATGTTATATGTTATGATGTATGCGTGATCATTAAAAGGAATAAAGTATATATTTTATTATATTACTTAAAACTAGGACTCACTCAGCAAAGCTTACTTTTATGCATGATAGTTGACAGGTAAGGGCTGATGCTAAGGATGGCACAGAGATGAAAGCTACTTGGCGTTCAATGAATGGCATCCATGTTTATGAAAACATTTTCTTTTGTTTGAAAAGTACAATGTTTTATTTTATTTAGGAGACAACTATATGATTACTATATGACCTACAAGTTTTAAACGGATGTTTATTTAATTCCGCTGTAATGTTTTGTTTATAAAGTGATCTTATGCTATGATTAATCAACTGTGAGGTTTCCCGAGAGCGGGGTCTTACAGTAAATCTCAGGCCATGGTAGATAGGATGGGAAATTGATCTTCTTTACCTTTCCACCAAGCCAACAAGTCAAAATTTTTAAAATTATGTGGACTCATGGTGGACAAAAAAGTTTGTTTCACCATACCTCCCGAGTTCACTAGTCGGAGTGTTTTCACGTTAACGTTTATTACATTCATCCCTTAAATTGTTATATAAATCAAACATCTGATCATTTGAATTTTCAGAATTTGCCGCATGCCTTAATGAGTCATGGATTTGTGATGATTCATCATATTTTATTAAATAAACATTATACATTTTTTTTTCTAATTGTTCGTTAAAATTAGCTTTTAAAGTTTTACCATAAAATGGGTCATTAACTTATAAATCTGAAATAGAAGTAATTTTTTCAAGTAAAGTTTCAACCCTGCCCAAATTTATACAAGGGTTTAATGCAGCGGCACATGTAATTACTGGAGGCATTTCTTGAAAATATTTTTAGGTTTTTTTTTTCATTAGGGTTACCATATCCAAATAAGGTCTACCCCTAAATGACATCTTATTTAATTTTGAAGTCATATAATAAATTTGTTGAAGTACTAAAGGACTCGTTGGATAATAAACTCCGAAAATACAAGCAATTGCGATTTTAAAAATTTGAAGCAATTTGGTTACTTCTTCAATAATGAACCAACCCGATAGATGGTAACTGTTTGTCTTTCCCCGACTTATCAAACTATTATAAAAGGTTATTAAACTATCTTTTTGTTCAATAGCCTTTTCAAACATGTTACACGTAGAATTCCATCATGTTGGTATGTCCCAATTCGGACCTAAACATTTGAAATTTGCATCTTTACAAAACTTGCGATATCTAGTATATCTTTGGTTATTACTAAAAATATCACGTAACATTCTTTTAAAACTATCTTTTTACGTTTCAATCGTTCTTAAACCATCTTGAACGGCTAAGTTTATGATGTGCGCAACACATCAACTATGAAAAAAACATACCGTCACACATTGGTTTATATTTTAATTTTAAATGATTGATCTCAAGAGTGTTATTTGACGCAGTTTCAAAAGATATAGAAAATATTTTATTTTCTAATTTGTACGTTTTAATAACTTTATCCATAAGAAAAAACTGTTTTGGGCGGTGTGAGGATAATCAAACAATTCAAACGCAATCGTACGTTTGATCATTTGCCACGAATTGGGTCCAACCCAATGTGCGGTGACACAAATGTACGAGTCCGATGAACCGTGAGGAGTTGACCAAACATCACTAGTTAAGTTAAAACCGGTTTGTAAATTTTCAAAATAAGATATTAATTCATTTTTAGCTTTTTTCATATTTTTAAACAATCTCTTTGAAGGGTAGCACGGCTTACATTGGTGTAACGTGGTTGTAGAGTTCGTTGAATGAGTCGATTCAAACGTTCGTTGTCGAAATGTTTGTACGACAAGCTTTCTTGAAACCGCATCAACGTTATAAACCCAAACATTTCCTTCGTTTGTCATCGAAGCTTGACCTTGAAACGGATCATCTTTCAACGCCTTAAAATATTTATTTGCAATGTGATTTCTCAACGTTGTGTTTGCATCTTTTTTGACAAACTTATGGCAAAACTTGCAACGAGCCTTGTTCGGACCGCTTGCCATTTGACGTAAATCGTAATTGCACCATATTTCGGGGTTCCTATTCGTTGGAAGGATTGCTACCACCACGTCGCTTGAAGACGAATCCCAACCAACGAAAGATTGAGCACTTGATGAAGCCATTTGAGAGAGTTTTGAGAGAGTTATTTTGTAATAAAACGAAAGTACTGAGCATTTTTGCGATTTTTAAGAGTAGAGAGCGTTTTAAGTTGTTGTGATTCAACAAAAACATCCAATACATATATATACTAACCTAATTGGGGTATAATGGTAAAAAGCACTCAAAAAACGATCAAAAAATGGTCCAAACGGTCAAAAAATGGTCCAAACAGTCAAAAAACGGCTATATAGCCATTGGATAACGGCTAGTATGCAAAACCGGTTTGAAAATCAGTTTAAAAACCGGTTTGGGGGCCGGTTTGGGAACCCGTTTGAATACCGGTTTATAACCGGTTTTAAACTGGACCGGTTTCTAAACCGGTTTGAAGCACCAACACCATAAACCACATAGGAACTGGCGGTTTGGGCCGGGTTGGAACCGGTTTGGGCCAAACCGGTTTGGGCCAAAAACCGGTTCCAATTTTTTTGGCCGAACCGGTTCGGGAACAGGTTTTTTTGACCACCTCTAGCGCTATCTGTGTTTGCGGACGTAGATGACCTGACCTTAAAAATTATTCGTTGGCCGTTAAAAAAAAAATAAATAGTCAAATAGCTGAAAGCCCTGGGTTTGAATGGAATCACTTAATCAATTTTACGAAAGGCTCCCTCCTTAGGTATCTTTCATTGCCTTTGGGTACTAAATAATAGTCCTTCTATATTCATCTATTTTCTGCAAATGATATGTTGATTTTACGACAAATTTTTATCAAAAATTTCCTTAATATGCTTGAATACGTAATCTTGTGGCACTAGGTTGTCACGTCCACAAAGGGAATCTGTTACATTGACCCGTTTTCATTCCCTAAGATCATCCTCATAAGAAAACCTACTTTAAATATGAAAATTTACTGGCCCAATTTCAAACCCTTTTTTTATTCTTTGTTAAACGTAGGATTTAAATCCAAAACATTTATTTATTTTAATAAAATCTTTTGTTATTTCACATCAATCACTTAGAGGGCGGGCCTTGGCGCAGCGGTAAAAGCTGTTCCTAAGGGACCGAAGGTCTCAGGTTCGATCCGTGGAAACGGCCTTCCCACAAAATGTGGGGGAAAGACCGCGTACATCTTCCTTTAAATGGGACGGACCCTCCCTGGACCCTGCGTAAACGCGAGAGCTCTTTGCAGCACCAGGTACGCCCTTTTTGTTATGATGATTGTATTGTTGCAGTCCGGTTACTTGCTAGATGTGTTTGTTGAAGTAATATGGATGTGCTTATTGCGCGTAGAACACAGATAAATACATAATTAAATATATGTGATTTGATTATGTAATTAGTTAATTAATAAATCAATTAATAATTAACAAATATATAGAAATACGAACGTTGTCAACTTCGAAAAGAATGTATATGCTTTCTTTCTTATTGCAAGTTTTCTAGCAATTTGCCAATTATTAATTATTAAACTATAACAAAGTAGTATGGATGACGTGCATAAACAATTGATTGGTTGGCGCCCTTAATAATGTTATGAACAATCCACCAACTATCAATACAGCTCAATGTAGTTTATTAGTTTATTATTGGAAAATTGGTAACAAACGGTCACAATTTTAACCTATTGATAACCATTGGTCCCAACTTTTACATTCGCTGGGATAGTCCCAACTATTTATCTTTGTGTTGTCATCGGTCCCACTCTAACAGAATGTTAACTCCGTTAACTTTTTTCTGACGTGGCAATCCAGCTGTCGTCTACGTGTAAATTAGGGGACCTATTTTTCTCCTTTAAGCGCCTGCGTATATATAAACCCCTTTCTTAGCCGACATTCAAGAACATCTTCAAGAACATCTTCAATCCATCTTCAATCGACATTGAAGAACATCTTCAAGCCACCTTCATTAGCAGGTAATAACTTTCAATCGACCTTCAAGAACATCGAAATGGCTTCTTCATCTTCTTCAACGTCTGCTTGTAAGAAAAAAAACCCTAAAAGGTTTAAGGTAGATTTAGAGGGCAATGTGTACTGCAACCACGATTTAATCTCAATTCTTAGGGTTGCTGGACCTAGAAGCTCTCGAAATGGGGAAGAGTTCTATGGTTGCCCCTTATGGCCGGTATTTACTAATTATCAAGCTCCTGTTTTCCTTTTTTTGCCATAATACACTAACACTATTTTACTGGGTTTGACTAGAATGAAGACTGCAAATTCTTCATATGGAAAAATGAAGTTAATGAAGTTTCAAAGATTTGCTTTTCTAGCAAAGATCAACAAATCAGAGAGATGGAGATTGAGAATTTAAAGTTAAAAAACATGATTTTGCAAGAAGAGAACAAGAATTTGAAGTTGTTGCTATCAATGAAAAAGTCAAACTGGAAGAGACAGAGTGTTTTAGGTTTAGCAATTGTTGTCTTAGCAATATGGTGGATCTTATTAGTGTGAAAATGATGAATTGGAAGAGACAAAGTGTTTTAGTTTAGCAATTGTCTTAGCAATTGTTGTGTTAGCAATATGGTGGATCTTGTATGGATAATTAGTAATGAGATTTGCTTTTGACATTTGCAATTGAATTGTAATGAGATTTGCTTTTGACATTTGCAATGCAATTGAGATTTACTTTTTCTAGTACAACTAGTATTGTTAACCATCAACTAGTAATGACAATTGACATACTACCAAAATGAACAACTAGTATTGTTAACAATCAACTAGTAAAGTCAAACATACATCAACCAAAATGAACTACTACATCAACCAAAATGAACTACTTCCAAAATGAACAACTAGTATTGTTAACAATCAACTAGTAAAGTCAAACATACATCAACCAAAATGAACTACTACATCAACCAAAATGAACTACTAGTATTGTTAACAATCAACTAGTAAAGTCAAACATACATCAACCAAAATGAACTACTACATCAACCAAAATGAACTACTACCAAAATGAACAACTAGTATTGTTAACAATCAACTAGTAAAGTCAAACATACATCAGTCAAACATACATCAACCAAAATGAACTACTACATCAACCAAAATGAACTACTACCATCAACCAAAATGAACAACTAGTATTGTACTACAACTGTTGTTAAATATACATCAACCAAAATGAACTACTACCATTGTTAGACATACACATTGACAAAATGAAAAGTCAAACAATTACATCCACACTTGATTAAAATGTCAACATTTACTTTCCCCTGCTCTTCCCCTGTACTCTTGGCTTTGTTTTTGTTCTTTTAGAAGTAGTTGATTGTTGGGTTGGTTGACTTGGCATCTCCCTTGCTTGTGATGTGCCTGGACCTCTAACTGCCCCTCCTTCATTTGCAGCAGTTGATTGTTGGGTTGGTTGAGTTGGCATCTCCCTTGACATCTTAGGCTTTGAACACTTTCTGATATTATACCCAGTCTCCTTGCAATTGCTACAACTCATTTGAATTCCATGCTTTGTGAATGTACCTGGCTTCTTAGGATTCTCATGAGGATCCTTCTTTCTATTTTTCTTTGGTCTTCCAGGTTGAATTTTGATGGGAGGAGGATCCAATGGGTAATCAACATCAGGCCAAAACCTTTGACTTGGCAATGGTGGAATTATGTATTCATATGACCTTAGGTATGTCTCTTTCAGGTAACAACCATCCACAAATTGTTCCACAGCCTTTCCAAGAAACCCAGCTACTGCACTCACATGCTTACATGGGATACCTATTATTAAATGAAACTGATCAACATCAACACATACAGGTTTTAAAAATTGTTGAACAAATATTGATATTTACCTGTTAAGTCCCACATCCTACATGTACAGGTTCTGTTGATCAAGTCCACAGAAACATCATCAAAAAACCTAACTTAGAACACCTGATATGAAGATGGGTACACTTCACCTTGATAAGCCAACTGTTTCTGTTTATTTAACTTAGCTTGTATCCTTGGGCACACTACCATATCTTTAGATTCCATTGCAGACCTTTTAGTTATTAGTCTAGACATTGTAGCAACCCTGATATCTTCTAACATGTCTATAATATGCTTAGATCTAGCCTTAACTATGGTTCCATTAAAGGTTTCAGCCATGTTGTTTACTATGACATCACAACATGTATGACTCTTAAAAAAACACCTTACAAAGCATTGTGGATTCTGTTGATCATCTTCAGCTGCTTGAATGCCTGGTCTTTTACCTTTTGATTGTGATGTTTCAACTTGTGGAGGTAGTCTTCTAGATTGAACACTTTCAGCCTCTTTTGTCTTAATTGGTCTTTTACCTTTTGATTGTGATGTTTCAACTTGTGATGTTTCAACTTGTAGAGATAGTGTTCTGGCTTGAGCTCTGGTTTTGACCTGTGAACATGGACTCAGTGGAGATCTAGCTAAGCTTGCCAGTGTATCATCATGTTCAGGATTTTTAGGTACTGTTTTGGCTTCAGCTCTGGTTTTGAACTGTGAACAAGGAGTTAATGGAGATCTACCTAAGCTTGACAGTGTATTATCATGTTGAGGATTTTGAGGTACTGTTCTGGCTTGAGATCTGGTTTTGACCCGTGAACATGGACTCTGCACATGGGCTTCAGTGCTAGTGGGCTGGGCTTCAGGGCTACTGGGTTGGACTTGACGGTTATTGGGGGGTTGGCTGGATTTTATCATAGGTTCATCTGAGACATATATACTAAGATGTTTATCAGATGTAGTGTGAAGAATTGAAACCATTTCAATCAATTCAGAATCAAGGTTTATCCTTTTCATATGCCCATCACCAAGGATCTTGCAATACAACCTAAGTTGCCTAGATTTGTAAGAACCAAACTCAATTGCATATTCTATTAATGCAGATAACAAAAAATGGCATGGAGATATCCCTAATTTCTTTACTCTTCCACCAGCGTACCTTATTATCGGGGGTTCAACCGCTAATCTTCCACCAGTATGGAGGTGGACACGCACAAGAGCTTCATCCATTGCTGTTCGGTGCAGTGGGGGATGGATGATGGTGGCTCTTTGATGTTCGATTGTGAAACGGTGTTTCTGGGATTGGATTTCTTTTAGTTAGGGTTTCTGATTAAGAGATGATATAGATTTAATAGATTACCAACTACTTTACACGCAAGCGCTTAAAGGAGAAAAATGGGTCCCCTAGTTTACACGTAGACGACAGCTGGATTGCCACGTCAGAAAAAAGTTAACGGAGTTAACATTCTGTTAGAGTGGGATCGATGACAACACAAAGATAAATAGTTGGGACTATCCCCAGCGAATGTAAAAGTTGGGATCAATGGTTACCAATAGGTTAAAGGTGGGACCGTTTGTTACCAATTTTCCTATTTAAAATTTTTATCATATAGCTTTATAATTTTTTTCAAGTGAGAAACGAAAAACAAAGAATTAAATTTCATACCAATTTATTAAATCATTACCCTATATATGAAAAGAGAAGTCTCATGAACAGTAAATCGAGGGTAATTTCGGTATTTCGCATTCGCCTTGGTTACGATGTTAGTGCTTTAAAGGTGGAGGTCTCTTCCATGGGAACCCCTCTACGGTCGGTCGCCCTCTCTCTACCCCCGGCGATCGTTGGGTCGCTGCTTTTTCACCACGTTTGTGCCGCCTCACCCTTCTGCCGGCCAAGAGACGCGTATGTCGGCGGTTGGTGGTCGATGGTATTGTTTATGGGTGGCGGCTCCGGTGGAACCGTCTATCGCTGCCGGCCTTAGATCTGTGGGCTCTGACATCGTCGGCGGTCATTCGACCGCCTTTGGTGGCGTCTGTGTAACCCTTAGGTCCGGTTCTTTGGCGGTCTCTGATGACCGCCTTTGGTGGCGTCTGTCGGGCCGTCTTTCTGAAGATTCTCGGTGATTGTTAGCAACGATCTCCCCGTCGGTGGTTGTGGTGGCAAAGGCGACGGTGGCAGTCATCGTTTGATGGGTGGTCCCTGTTCACCGGCGATGCATGGTAGTGGTTAGGGTTTATTTGCCCAGATTTGAGGGTTGTTGCTTCGTATTACGCTTTTCGGGTCCCAGGTGGCGGTGGTGTTGTGGTGGTAGTGTTCTGTTGATCGTGGCTTAGGGTTGGCGGTGATTCTCTACCGTCGCCTCACGTGTCTGTCACCGCTTGCTTTCGCCACCGGTAAGTGGCTTTTTTGGTCGTTCCTTGGTGGCGACTGCGTTGCTGGTCACGGCGATGTGGTGGTCGTGGTTATCCTGACGCCTCGTTGTACGAATGGTAGCCACCGGACCTTTGGTCACGATGATTTTTTCCTTGTCGGTTTCGCAGACAGAACCAAAGGTAAGATGGGTTTTTGGGGGATTTTTTGGGCAATAAAAGCATGTATAAACCTCCATTTGCTATGCGTCGATGATGATGACGGCAAACGCATCTCAGACTGTTGATATTGATGTTAAAGCTGGGTTGATATATGCTATCTGAAAACACACTATGTTAATGGTAATTATGTTTGAGATGGGTATGTATGGTACTGCCTTGCTGCTGTTGTTGGGATAATTGTCGATGATAACGAGCCTTTGCCAACCTGAGAGTAAGTTTGTATTGTTGCAGCTGTTCGAAAAGTTGTTATAGTTATTTATGTTGTATCACGGTTGTGATGAAATCAAAATGATAGCCCGTTGTTTGGCGTGGCAGCATTCCTTGCCTGCAGCCGCGACGAGTAGCATATTCTGAGCCTAAAAAGAGTTTTAAACAACTAATTTCTTATTTGCCTTTAATTCGGTCCTAACTAAATTTAAAACCATTGTACATCCCACGAGCAACGCGCGTGGATGAACAACACTAGTATAGTTTAAATATAATTATTTTTGTTATGGTCTTTCATCGTTTCTAAACTTAACGATTTGAACAAATCATTCATGAATTTATTTACTCTAAATAACGTGATCAGGTACATGTCTATTTAACGTTATATTACAGTGGATAAACAGTTTGATTAAGTTTTTTATAATCTTGTTCAAGGTGATCAACATTATAGTAACCACAAAACCACCATATTCCATTAGGGCTATTTTATTTACAGTCAATGTGCAAACTTGTTCAATAAAAATGCAACCCTTTAGAGGAAGGTCCAAAATAATCTCATCCTTTCGTTTAGGTTTACATTAAAGGAATTGTAGGATAATTAAAAGACAAGTCGAACGGCATGAACAAGAATTAGGTTTTAGTTTGGCTAATCTAACCCGCTTAATGAAAAACTTGTTTTAATGTTAACATGTCTGACATGTTTGATAAGTGGTTGTATGTAAGTAGATTGTATTAATATGAAATGTCTCGACTCTCTTACGGTACATATGATCATTATTTTAAAATGCGGTTCTTGTTTTGATGTACATAAGAATATGGACGTATGATGCATGCTCACCAACTTCACTTGCCTCTATGTGGAGCTCGCTCTGGGCAGGTTCGGATCCCTTACAATACATGGCCGTAGAAGGGACGAAACCATGTCATAAGACTCTGATATTTCTAAACCAAGTAAAACAGCATCAACGCAAACGTTACGGTGGTGATTGTCTATGGTCGTAAAAGGGACAAAAACCATGTCATACCATTAAAAAACACATAGAATTAATATAAATGTCTAAAATTTGAAAACAATACTAAATAACACAGTACAAAGATATACACACTTGTTGGTACGGAATATTGAACCATATCATATGACATCACAAAAAACAATGTAACTTTGCTTTATCTCTTGGTCAACCCAAAATAATCCAACCAAAGCACCGTCGGTACCAGTTAAAAACTCACTAAGATACTCTTTCTTGCGAAGCAATCGACTGACAACCATTTCACAATCAAATTTACCTATATAAACATTAATGTCTCGTTTGAAATTCTTACAATCAACAACAGTAGCATTAACCACCTCAAAACCACCATATGTGTTCCCATTATGGAGAAAGCTTTAACAAGCCCGATATTCAACTTCGACAGATTTAGAATAAGCTCTTTCTGAGGCAAAGTCAACTTACGAGCACTTCGTAATAAATAATAATCACTTTGGGAAATAAGTGGATGATTATGTTCCCCTTCTAAAAAGACATACACCATGTATGTATTGTTAGCACATATATGGATTTTCAAACAAGCTTGACATGCGGATCTAATTGAAGCTCTTCTACGAGATTGTGACTCATCAAAGTTGTCAAGTGTATCAATTTTTAAAAATTTTTTTTACCATCTTTAAAACAGATAAGTATTTTAGTGTCACACACCCGTTCCTTAATTTTTCAATGTTTTTTTCTAATTGAAAAACCACCGCTTCTTGCGTAAGCCTCGTAAAAAGAGTATGCCTCATTGGTAGAATTGAATTTTCCCAATCTGGTCTAATCGAAAGAGGAACATCAGGAGTATAGAATTTTCTTCCAGTACGTGGGGATGTTCGAACAATACCCACATCATAGTTTTCATCAACAAAATCTATCAAAATGTTTAATGGAAAATAAAATTAGTTAACAATAAAAAAGATTTTTTAAAATAAATAAGTTATGTAAATACTTTGACTGTTGATAGCATCCTCTGAACACTAATGTCAACTGTATTATTACCTGAAGAAAAAATAATAGTGTAAACAATTAATTAAAGTACAATTAGCACCTAATAACTAACTCATATCTAGCACAACATGCATGTTTGTGACAGTTAAATTAAATAAATATAAATTAAAATGAGCACAATATGAATGTCTATTTATAAATATATAGAACTAAACATGTTCTCGTAAAAAGTAGCACAAAAACATAACTAATAACATCAAAATAAACTTGTTCCTCACGTAGGTGTTAATTTATTAATAAACACAACGTTATAAACAAAAATGGATCTAAAATCTTGATCATAAACAAAATTATATGATACTAAACTAAAAACTGAATAAAAACACCTTTCATTAATAGAATGTGATAGAAACATAATGGCAAATTGGAAATAAATAATCCAATCTTTATCAAATTGACCATTAATAATCCCACCTCAAGTATTTACCAATATTGGTTCAACCTTTTCATCTTTTTTGTTTTATGGTCCCCGTTAAAAAAACCCTAACGGAGTTAACTCCGTTATTGGTAAATACTTGAGGTGGGATTATTAATGGCCAATTTGATAAAGATTGGATTATTTATTTCCAATTTGCCAAATAAAAAAACGCCAAGTCACCGAGCCACGTAGGAGAGAGTTAACTCTGTTAGGGTTTTTTTAACGGGGGACCATAAAACAAAAAAGATGAAAAAGGTTGAACCAATATTGGTAAATACTTGAGGTGAGATTATTAATGGCCAATTTGATAAAGATTGGATTATTTATTTCCAATTTGCCAAACATAATTAATAAACATCTACATCTTACCTTCAATGGTGCTATTATGATCGTGAAAGTGTCCGATCTCAGACTGTTGTAAACA